>JAHOYR010000014.1:4613917-4669557 GCA_023213295.1 Bruguiera hainesii
TTCAGACAAATTACTTAAGAAAAAGGAAAAGCAATGAACTCTAATAATGTTGTTCCCCACTCCTATTTAAGGATATATGCTTCACACAACCTTGAAACTTGAGATTTCTATTTATAATATTCATCCACTAAAGTGTCTTTTATGCAATTGAGTCCATTACTTATATTTTTGTTCAATTAACATATTCAAATATTATATTTTTCTCACCAATCAAATCACACGAAATTAATAACAAATTTACAAATCAAAATATTGCATTCTTGCAATTTTTAGAATTTTAAAATCTGCTAGGGATAAATGAATTGTTAATACTCTGTTGAATTTGAATTTTGTAATTTTCTTAATTGTCTCCTTTGCCTTAATGCAATTTGAAATGATTTATAGAATTCTTGTCTTCAGACAAATTACTTAAGAAAAAGGAAAAGCAATGAACTCTAATAATGTTGTTCCCCACTCCTATTTAAGGATATATGCTTCACACAACCTTGAAACTTGAGATTTCTATTTATAATATTCATCCACTAAAGTGTCTTTTATGCAATTGAGTCCATTACTTGTATTTTTATTCAATTAACATATTCAAATATTATATTTTTCTCACCAATCAAATCAAATGATATTAATAACAAATTTAAAAATCAAAATATTGTATTTTTGGAATTTTTAGAATTTTAAAATCTGTTAGGGATAAATGAATTGTTAATACCCTGTTGAATTTAAATTTTTCAATTTTCTTAATTGTTTCCTCTACCTTAATGCAATTTGAAATGATTTATAGAATTCTTGTCTTCAAACAAATTAGTTAAGAAAAAGGAAAAGGAATGGACTCTAATAAGATGGTTCCCCACTTGTATTTAGGGATATATGCTTCACACAACCTTGAAACTTGAGATTGCAATTCATAATATTCATCTACTAAAGTGTTTTTTATGCAATTAAGTCCATTACTTGTATTTCTGTTCAATTAACATATTCAAATATTATATCTTTTACATATTATATTTTTTTCAACAATTAAATCAAACGACATTAACAATAAATTGAAAAATGAAAATATTTCAATTTTTCAATTTTTAGAATTTTAAAATATATTAGGGATAAATGAATTGTCAATACTTTGTTGACTTTAAAGTTTTCAATTTTCTAAATTGTCTCCTTTGCCTCCACGCAATTTGAAATAATTTATATAATCTTCAGGCAAATTACTTAAGAAAAAACAAGAGCAATGGACTGTAATAAAATGATTCTACACTCCCATCTAGGGATATATGCTTAACACATCATTGAAACTTGGGTTTACTATTTATAATATTTATTTACAAAAGTATATTTTATGCAATTGAGTCCATTACTTATATTTTTGTTCAATTAACATATTCAAATATTATATTTTTCACATATTATATTTTTCTTACCAATTAAATCAAATGACATTAATATTAAATTTAAAAATCAAAATATTTTAATTTTTCATTTTTTCAAATTTTAAAATCTGCTAGGGATAAATGAATTGTCAATACTCTGTTGAATTTAAATTTTGCAGTTTTCGGAGTTGTCTTCGTTGCCTCGACGCAATTTGAAAAGATTCATATAATTTTCAGGCAAATTACTTCAGAAAAAGCAAAAACAATCGACTGTAATAAGAAGGTTCTGCACTCCCATCTAAGGATATATGCTTAACATAACATTGAAATTTGGGACTGCTATTTATAATATTCATCCACTAAAGTGTATTTTATGCAATTGAGTCCATTACTTGTATTTTTATTCAATTAACATATTCAAATATTATATTTTTCACATATTATATTTTTCTCACCAATTAAATCAAACAACATTAACAATAAATTGAAAAATCAAAATATTTCAATTTTGCAATTTTTTGAATTTTAAAATCTCTTATAGATAAGTGAATTGTTAATACTCTGTTCAATTTAAATTTTGCAATTTTCTAAATTGCCTCCTTTGCCTAGACGCAATTTGAAATGATTTATATAATTTTCAGGCAAATTACTTAAGAAAAAGCAAAACCAATAGACTATAATAAGAAGATTCTACACTCCTGTCTAGAGATATATGCTTAACACAACATTGAAACTTGGGTTTGTTATTGGTAATATTCATCCACTAAATTGTATTTTATACAATTAAGTTCATTACTTGTATTTCTGTTCAATTAACATATTCAAATATGATATTTTTCACATATTATATTTTTCTTAGCAATTAAATTAAACGACATTAACGATAAATTTAAAAATCAAAATATTTCAATTTTGCAATTTTTTGAATTTTGAATTCTGTTAGGGATAAATGAATTGTCAATACTCTATTGAATTTAAATTCTGTAATTTTCTGAATTGTCTCCTTTGCCTCAAAGTAATTTGAAATGATTTATATAATATTCAGCCAAATTACTTAAGAAAAAACAAAAGCAATGGATTGTAATAAGAAGGTTCTGTAATCCTATCTAGGGTTATATTCTTAACTCAACATTGAGATTGGGATTGCTATTTATAATATTCATTCACTAACGTGTATTTTATGCAATTAAGTCTATTACTTGTATTTTTATTCGATTAAGATATTCAAATATTGTATTTTTCTCACTAATCAAATCAAACAACCTTAACAATAAATTTAAAAATCAAAATATTGCATTTTTGCAATTTCTAGAATTTTAAAATCTACTAAGGATAAATGAATTGTCAATTCTTTGTTGAATTTAAATTTTGCTATTTTCTGAATTATCTCCTTTGCCTCAATGCAATTTGAAATGATTTATATAGTCATTAGCCAAATTACTTATGAGAAAACAAAAGCAATTGACTGTAATGAAAAAGTTCTACTCTCCCATCTAGGGATATATGCTTAACACAATATTGAAACTTGGGATTGCTGTTTATAATATTTATCCACTAAAGTGTATTTTATACAATTGAGTCCATTACTTGTATTGTTGTTCAATTAAGATATTCAAATGTTGTTTTTTTCTCACCAATCAAATCAAACAATATTAATAATAAATTTAAAAATCAAAATATTGTCTTTTTGCAATTTTTAGAATTTTAAAATCTACTAGGGATAAATGAATTGTCAATATTCTGTTGAATTTAAATTTTTCAATTTTCTTAATTGTCTCTTTTGCCTCAATGCAATTTGAAATGATTTATAGAATTCTTGTCTTCAAACAAATTACTTAAGAAAAAGGAAAAGTAATGGACTCTTGTTGTTCCTACAGCCTTGTATGGGTTGTAATTGTTGTCAACTAGGGTTAAGTATGCAAGAAAGTAAAGCTACATAGAAGGGCAAGAAAGTAAATCCACCGCGTAAGGGCAAGAACGTAAATTCACCACGTAAGCCCTATTAGGGTTTCATAGAAGAGAGTATATAAAGGCCTTGGAAGACAAAACAAAAAAAGGGGGCCAACAAAATTGAATAAACAGAAACCCTACAATAACTGGCCAAAAAGAAGAGAAAAAAAAAAAAGGAGAAAAAGAGGAGAAGGTCGAAGGGGGGCTGAACGAAGAACAGAGGCCGAGAGGAGACGGCTGAAAAGAGAGCAGAACGGCAAGAGATCATAAACAACACCACTGGGAGAGCAAACCAGAAACGTCACCACCGGGAGAGCAAACCAGAAGGTGCGACCTCCTGCAAGGAAACCAGAAACATGTCCTGCAAGCAAATCAGAAATGCACAACTAGCAAGAGGAGAAATAAGAAACATAGCTCCTGGAAGAGAAGACAACAGACCTGGTATTTGTGACACCACCCAGAAGAGAAGACAGCAGACCAGAAGCATGAGGCAGGCCAAAACATGTGAACCAGAAAAACCCATAGCGTAAGGCAGGCCAAGAGATGTGAAATGGCAGACCAAAAGTGTGGGTGTACATTAGGAGACAGCATGAGACCAGAATGTGCAACGGCGTGACAGACCAGAAGTTAGAGGACAGGCCGTGAAATAGTAAGACCGTGAAATAGGAGACGGGTGAGACCGTGAGACGGTGAAAGCAAGAGCTATGTGAGACAACCTAGAGAAGGAATTCGGTGAAGTATCGGAAATAACTCAATGTATTTCCAGATTTCTTCAAGAGAGGTTAGAGAGCGTTGCGATGACCTTCTAAGCGGCAGTGGAGCAGCCTTTCAATTCAACAAAGGCAAGACAAGCTAGAAGAAGGGTAGACATAGTAAGTGACACTTTTTGTATTGTACTTGCTTAGTAATTGCAATAGTGAAAGGAGCAGAAGATTAAGACATTCATTGTAACTGGAATTCTTAAGTATAGTGGATAGTCTTGGTAAGGGAGAGTCCCTACCACTGTGGATGAACGTCACATTAACGGAACGATGTAAATCTCATGTGTTCTTAATTTGTTTTATGTTCTGTGTTTTAAATTGAGTTATGAACGCAGCTAAAGTATCAGCCAACCCATAACCTAACAAAGACTTAAACAAGAACATCTGAATTGTCTATTAGGCAAGGTGTCTGAAAGGTGACTTTGGGGACTATTGTGATTAGTAGGTAGCAATAGATCTACCTTAGTCGAATTTGAGAAAGAGTTCCCTTCTAAGAAGAGATTGAAGTTGTTCACTTACCTGTGAATTGTAAATTGTGGTGATACTAATTCACCCCCCATCTCAGTATCATAAACTAGTAGATCTTAGGGTGAAGTTGGGAACTTCAATTGGTATCAGAGCACAGGTTCACCAGGATAAATCTTAACAGCTTGGTGTACTAGTTTGAAGAGCTCCAAAAGTTTTAACTTGTTCAGCATATTGAGAAATGGATGCCGGTACCATCACCAGCACTACTTACAGCAAGAAGGTTTCAATCTTCAATGGAACCAACTACCATATGTAGAGAGCGAGAATGCAGGTGGTATTTGCAACCATGGGCTTGAACATGGTGAAATCTGTACAGGAGCGTTTTGAGCCTCCAAAAGAAGGTAAAGATCCAACCCCAAAGGAATTAAGACAGTTTGAGATAAATGGGAAGGCCTCAAACGTCATCATTTCAGCATTGACAGATGTTGAATATGCTAAAGTTATGGACTGCAAATCTGCCAAGGAGATATGAGACAGATTGCGGAAAGTCTATGAAGGTGATGGCAGTATGAAGGAGGCCAAGTTTTAAGTTTTCAAGGAGAGATATGAATATCTCATAATGCAGAAATATGAGACAGTCCAAGAGTTCTTCACCAAGGTTATTGATGCTGTAAACGATCTTAGAAGTCATGGGAAGAACAAGAAGGACTCATCTATTACGAAGAAATTTTGAGAATTCTGCTTGAGAGGTTTTCCTTAAAGGTGGCAGCCATAGAGGAGAGTAAAGATATCAATTCTATATCTCTGCATGATCTCCAGTGCAATCTCATTGCATATGAGATGAGAATAAAGTTAATTGAGAGCTCCTCAACGTCAAAGGTATCAAAGGAGGCAGCTTTCAAAGCTATGAAACACTTGAAGATACAAGAAGAGGAAGAATCATCCAGTGAGGATGATGATGATGATGAGGAAGAAAGTGAAGTTGAAGTGTTGGCATACTTCACAAGGAAGTTCAAAAAGGGGTCTAAGAAGGGAAAAGTATAGTTGTCCTTGAGATGTTATCGTTATGGACAAACTGGACACTTTGCTTCTCAGTACAAAGTGAAACTTGATGATGAAGATGAGGATGGTGATGATGAGCCGAATTCAAAATGGAGAAGACCATTATTCAAGTCAAGGAAGTCCAGCAAGAAGACTGCTAAACCACAGAAGAAGAAGAGAGACTCATTCAAGAGTTATGTGAGCCAAACAAAAGAAGCCGATGAGGAGGAAGATATAGACTCATCAGATGAGCATGCCTTTATGGCATTAGCTCAATGTGGTAGTTCAACCTCTGAAGAGGAAGAGGAGATTGATGAAGAAGAACCAGATCTTGAAGCTGAGTTAAAAGCAGCTTCAAAGGAGATAATTAGAAGGGATAGAACCATAAGAAGGTTGGAGGCCCATATAAAACAAGTTGAAGCAAAGATTGAGGAAGCAGAAAGTCAAAAGGATGAAATAAGGGCTGAACATATTGACTTGAAGAGAAGATTTGAAGAACAGATCAAAATATGTGAAGACTAAGAGCTTAGCTCAAGGACTTCAACAATTGAAGAAATGTAGATAAAGTTGCTAAGACTTTAGCAACAACTCAAAAAGAGTGAAGAAAATTTGCAGAAGTTTGAAGTGATAGGAGAAACCAGCTCTGCAAGAGAAAAGAAGAATGAAGAGAAAGTGCAGCAATCTGATGCTGCACTGCCTAAAGATAACGAGACTTTGCCGCAAAAGTTGAAAGAGAAGGTTAAGTCATAGAAAGAAAAGATTGATCAGCCAGGAACAGTGAAGGTTGAAAATAAAGAAGATTTGAAGAAGCAACCTAGGGTTGCAAACAAAAATGAAGAAAAGAAAGTCAGCTAGCAAAGGGCTACGGCTGAACAGAAGAAGGAGAAGAAGGTGACTGAAATGAAAGTCACACAAGCAAAGAGGCCAGCAACCTTGTCTACACAGCAAGTAATGAACAAAAGAAAACAAGCTATGATTAGACCCAGGAAAAGACTGTTTCAAGGTTACTGTCTTTATTGTGAAGTTTAGGGTCATAAGGCAAGTAAATGCTGGTGGAGAAGGCTAGTATATGCCTCCAACTTGAGAAGATACGATGCTGCATACAGGGAGAGACAATATAAAATTCAGAGGAGAACACCTGTTGTGAGTTCTTGCACATACTATAAAAGGCAAGGATACACTGACAAGAATTGTTAGTGGAAGCCCAAACCAGTGGTTTCAAAGAACAAGTTTGCTATATTAGGAGATTTGGAACAGTGTGAAAGGTGCGGGCAGGATGGCCATAATGCCAAGAGATGCATGACACTTCTCCCTGAGCAAGAGAAGGCACTAAATGGCAAAGTGAAAGAAATTAGTACAGTCAAAGCTGAGAAAAAGGAGAAAGCTATCATCAAGCCAGTTCAAAAGAAGGAATATAAAGCTAAAAGGGAGGTGGCTAATATAGCTGAAATTGCACTAAAAGCTAACTACAAGGATAAATAATGGATGCTTAATAGTGGGTGCACTTCACACATGACAGGAGACAAGAGTAAATTATCAAAACTGAACAAGTCAAGAAAAGGCAGAGTCAAGTTTGACAATGATGATTCACTCAACATCAGTGGTCAAGGGTCAGTAAATATTGGAAAAGGAAAGTTGAAAGATGTTCTGCACGTTGAAGGACTCAAATATAATCTAGCATCTGTCAGCCAATTATGCAATGAAGACCATAAAGTGACATTCACAAAAACAGGTTGCCAAGTAAAGAGTAAAGAAGGCAATACTGTTGCAGCCAGGAAGAGAATAATTGGAAATTTATATGTAATTGATGAGAAGAAGACAAACAGCTATTTACTTACAAAAGAAGAAGAAAATCAACTCTGGTATAGGAGGTTAGGACACTTAACACAGAAGAATATGAGGAAGCTGACCACTACTCATGCAATCAGAGACATTCTAGACCTCAAGAGAGAGAGGGAGTATGTTTGCTCAGCATGCTCTAAAGGAAAATAGGTTAGAAAGTAGTATAAGACCAAAGAGGTCAATTCTGAAGCAGTACTTGACATTGTACATATTGATTTGTGTGGGTCGATGAGAACAAAAGGGTTGAATGGTGAGAGGTACTTCATCTTGTTTGTTGATGATTATTCCAGAAGGACCTGCATCATGCACCTCAAACACAAGTCATAAATTTTGAAATGCTTCAAGAGATATAGAAGATTGGCTGAAAATGAGAGTGGAAAGTAGATCAAAGTATTGAGGTCAGGTCAAGGCACTGAATTCACAAATGGAGTTTTTGAAGATTACCTTAAGAAGCATGGAATTCACCATCAGATGACAACAGTAAGAACACCTCAACAGAACGGGGTGGTAGAGAGGAAAAATAGAACTGTGGTTGAAATGGCAAGAACTTTACTACTGGAATCCAAGTTTCACACAAGATTTTGGACAGAAGCAATATTTACAGTCATGCACCTATTAAACAGAGTTTTACTAAGACCCAATACTGATAAGACTCCATATGAGCTATGGAGTGGGAAGAAGACAACAGCCAAGTATTTTAGAATCTTTGGTAGCCAATGTTTTGTGAAGAACAAGGAGCAAAACTTGGGAAAATTCCATGCTAGGTCAGATGAAGGCATCTTTGTGGGATACTCATCAAAGACAAAAGGTTACAAAGTTTTTCTGCATAAACTAGGAAAAGTGGTCACTTCCAGTAATGTGAGAATAGAAGAAAACTAGAAAACAATGCATAATGGAGAAGCTGAGGACAGTGAAGAAGTTGACTTCAAGATAGATGAAGAATTTGACCAACATGAAGAAGAGGGAAAAGAAGTAAGTTCAAACTCAGAGAAGAATGAGTCTGAAGATGAAGAAGGAGATTCTCTTGCAATTAAGACTGTGTAAGAGAGAAAGACAAAGAAGACATGGACTAGTGCTTATCAAGGAAATTAGATAATGGGTGACCCATCAGTAGGAGTTACAACAAGAAGAAGAATTGTGGGAGCTACTGCTTTACTCTCACAAGTTGAACCTAATTCTGTTGAAGAGGCTGCACAAGACAAACCCTGGGTCAAAGCTATCAATGAGGAGTTGGATCAAATTGAGAAGAATGAAACATGAGAGCTGGTCCCAAGACCCACTAACAAGAATGTCATAGGAACAAAATGGGTGTTTAAAAATAAACATAATGAAGATGGCAAGGTGGTGAGGAACAAGGCTAGGCTGGTTTGCAAAGCCTACACTTAGATAGAAAGAGTAAATGTTGATGAAACTTTTGCACTAGTAGCAAGGTTGGAAACTATCAGAATGTTTTTAGCTTTAGCAGCACATAAGAGGTATAAAGTTTACTAGATGGATGTGAAATCAGCCTTTTTGAATGGGCTCCTGAAAAAAGAAGTGTATATTGAACAACCCAATGAAGTACAAATCAGTGAGGATGAGACACACATGTGCAAGCTGAAGAAAGCCTTGTATGGCCTTAAACAAGCCCCAAAAGCATGGTACAGAAAACTAGACAAGTATTTGAGAAGGTTAAACTTCAGAAGAGGAACAGTTGATAATAACCTATATGTGTTCAACTAAGAGAAAGGCCAACTGATAACTATAGTATATGTAGATGACATCATCTTTGGAGGGGATCACTCTAAGCTATGCTAAGAATTTGCACAAAAGATGAGTGAGGAATTTGAGATGTCATTGATTGGAGAAATGACTTACTTTCTTGGATTACAGATAAAATAGTGTGAAGAAGGTATTTTTATTTCTCAGACAAAATATGCCAAAGAGATGCTGAAAAAGTTTGGCACGAAGGATAGCAGACTTGTCAGTACCCCTATGCCAGTAGGCTGCAAGTTAACAAAAGATCAGGAAGGAAGGAGTACAAGCCCTACAAAATACAGGAAGATGATAGGGAGCCTTTTGTACCTTACAGCATCAAGGCCTGATCTCATGCAAGTTGTGTGTATCGCCAGCAGATTCCAAGCTAATCCTAAGGAATCTTATGTGTTGGCAGTGAAAAGAATCCTAAGATACCTCGAGGGGACACTGGAAATGGGCTTATGGTATCCTGCCATGGATTTTGTAAAACTATGAGCATACACTGATGCAGACTAGGCAGGAAGTACAAATGACAGAAAATCAACTAGTGGCTGCAGTTTCTACTTGGGTTCAAAGTGTGTTGCATGGCTAAGTAGAAAGCAAAATAGTGTTGCTTTGAGCACAGTGAAGGATGAGTATATGGCGGCTTGTGCAGCATGTACTCAGGTGATATGGATGCAAAGACAATTGGCCGATTTGTGTGTTGAAGTGAAGTTACTAGTGAGTGTACTTTGTGATAATCAAAGTGCAACTGATCTTAGCAAGAATCCAATTCAACATTCAAGGAGCAAGTATATTGACATCCTGTATCACTTTATCAAGGATCAAGTGGAAGAGGGCATAATTCAGTTGGAGTATATCAGCACTAAAGATCAAATCTCAGATATTCTAACTAAACCTCTGTCCACAGAGTTGTTTGAAAAGCATAAAATGAGTCTGTCTGTGCAAATGCCTCCTCAAGCCTGAAGTTCAGGTGAATCCTTCATCTCTACTTTGCAGGTTTTTCAAATTTGTAATTGGTTGGCAAAGGGGAGAGAAGCAACAGTGCAGGGGGAGCTGTTAAAGAAGGGGGAGTACATATTTAGGGGGAGTTGTAATCCATCTACTTCCGGATTATTACTCTAAGAAGATTATGAAGGACTGCTGCATAATGGTTTTTGTTGTGAGTGTTGCCAACAATTACAAAGGGGGAGATTGTTGTTCCCACAACCTTGTATGGGTCGTAATTGTTGTCAACTAGGGTTAAGTGTGCAAGAAAGTAAAGCCACATGGAAGGGCAAGAAAGTAAATCCGCCGCGTAAGGGTAAAAACGTAAATCTACCACGTAAGCCCTATTAGGGTTTCATGGAAGAGAGTATATAAAAACCTTGGAAGACAAAACAAAAAAAGGGGGCCAACAAAATTGAATAAACAGCAACCCTACAACAACCGGCCAAAAAGAAGAGAAAATAATATACCAAAAGGGAACCCCACTGTCGGCCAAAAAAAAAAAAAAGGAGAAAAAGAGGAGACGGCCGAAGGGGGGTTGAACGAAGAACAGAGGTTGAGAGGAGACGGCCGAAAAGAGAGCAGAACGACAAGAGATCAGAAACAACACCACTGGGAGAGCAAACCAGAAACGTCACCATTGGGAGAGCAAACCAGAACATGTGACCTCCTGCAAGGAAACCAGAAACATGTCTGTGAGAGACAGCAGATCTGGTATCTGTAAGAGGAGAAATAAGAAACAAACCTCCCGGAAGAGAAGACAGCAGATCTGGTATCTGTAAGACCACTCGGAAGAGAAGACAGCAGATCTGGTATCTGTGAGACCACCCAGAAGAGAAGACAGCAGACCTGGTATCCATGAGATCACCCAGAAGAGAAGACAGCAGACCAGAAGTGCGAGGCAGGCCAAAAGACGTGAACCAGAAAAACCAGTAGTGTGAGGCAGGCCAAGAGATGTGAAACGACAGACCAGAAGGGTGGGTGTACGTCAGGAGACGGTGTGAGACCAGAACATGCAACGGTGTGACAGACCAGAAACGTGAGGACAGGCCGTGAAATAGTAAGACCGTGAAATAGGAGATAGGTGAGACTGTGAGATGGTGAAAGCAGGAGTTGTGTGAGACAACCTAGAGAAGGAATTCGGCGAAGTATCGGAAAGAACTCAACGTATTTCCAGATTTCTTCAAGAGAGGTTAGAGAGCGTTGCGGTGAGCTTCTAAGCGGCAGTGGAGCAGCCTTTCAATTCAATAGAGGCAAGACAAGTTAGAAGAAGGGTAGACACAGTAAGTGACATTCTTTGTATTGTACTTACTTAGTAATTGCAATAGTGAAAGGAGCAAAAGATTAAGACATCCATTATAACTGGAATTCTCAAGTATAATGGATAGTCTCGGTAAAGGAGAGTCCCTACCACCGTGGATGTATGTCTCGTTGATGGAACCACGTAAATCTCGTGTGCCCTTAATTTGCTTTACGTTCTGTGTTTTGAATTGAGTTATGAATGCAACTAAAGTATCAGTCAACCCATAACCTAATGAAGACCTAAACAAGAACATCTGAATTGTCTATTAGGCAAGGTGTTTGAAAGGTGACTTTAGGGACTATTGTGATTAGTAGGTAGCAATAGATTTACCTTAGTTGAATCTGAGAAAGAGTTTACTTTTAAGAAGAAATTGAAGTTGTTCACCTACCTGCAAATTGTGAATTGTGGTGATACTAATTCACCCCCCTCTCAGTATCACAAACTAGTAGATCTTAGGGTGAAGTTGGGAACTTCAACTCTAATAAGGTGATTCCCCACTCCTATCTAGGGATATATACTTCACACAACCTTGAAACTTGAGATTGTTATTTATAATATTCATCCATTAAAGTGTCTTTTATTCAATAGAGTCCATTACTTGTATTTTTGTTCAATTAACATATTCAAATATTAGATTTTTCACATATTATATTTTTCACATCAATTAAATCAAACGACCTTAACAATAAATTTAAAAATGAAAATATTTCACTTTTGTAATTTTTAGAATTTTAAAATCTATTAGGGATAAATGAATTGTCAATACTCTGTTGAATTTAAATTTTGCAATTTTCTAAATTGTTTCCTTTGCCTCCACGCAATTTAAAATAATTTATATAATCTTCAGGCAAATTACTTAAGAAAAGACAAGAGCAATAGACTGTAATAAGAAGGTTTTACACTCCCATTTAGGGATATATGCTTAATATAACATTGAAACTTGGGATTGTTGTTTATAATATTCATCCATTAAAGTGTATTTTATGCAATTGAGTCCATTACTTGAAATTTTGTTCAATTAAGATATTCAAATATTGAATTTTTCTCACCAATCAAATCAAACGACATTAACAACAAATTTAAAAATCAAAATATTGCATTTTTGCAATTTTTAGAATTTTAAAATCTACTAGGGATAAGTGAATCGTCAATACTCTGTTTAATTTAAATTTTGAAATTTTCTAAATTACCTCCTTTGCCTCAACACAATTTGAAATGATTTATATAATATTCAGACAAATTACTTAAGAAAAAGCAAAAGCAATAGACTGTAATAAGAAGATTTTGCACTCCTGTCTAGAGATATATGCTTAACACAATATTGAAACTTGAGTTTGCTATTTATAATATTCATCCACTAAATTGAATTTTATCCAATTGAGTCCATTACTTGTATTTATGTTCAATTAACATATTCAAATATTATATTTTTCACATATTATATTTTTCTCAGCAATTAAATTAAACGACATTAACAATAAATTTAAAAATCAAAATATTTCAATTTTTCAAATTTTAAAATTTGCTAGGGATAAATGAATTGTCAATATTCTATTGAATTTAAATTCTGCAATTTTCTGAATTGTCTCCTTTGCCTCAAAGTAATTTGAAATTATTTATATAATCTTCAGGCAAATTACTTAAGAAAAGGTAAAAGCAATGGATTGTAATAAGAAGGTTTTGTAAACTTATTTAGGGTTATATCCCTAACACAACATTTAAAGTTAGGATTGCTATTTATAATATTCATCCACTAAAATGTAGTTTATGCAATTGAGTCCATTACTTGTATTTTTGTTTGATTAAGATATTCAAATATTGTATTTTTCTCACCAATCAAAGCAAACGACATTAACAATAAATTTAAAAATCAAAATATTACATTTTTGCAATTTCTAAAATTTTAAAATCTGCTAGGGATAAATGAATTGTCAATTCTCTGTTGAATTTAAATTTTGCTATTTTTTGAATTGTCTCCTTTGCCTCAACGCAATTAGAAATGATTTATATAATCACTAGGAAAATTACTTATGAAAAAGCAAAAACAATCAACTGTAATAACAAAGTTCTGCACACCCATCTAGGGATATATGCTTAACACAACATTAAAACTTAGGACTGTTATTTATGATATTCATCCATTAAAGTGTATTTTATGCAATTAAGTTCATTACTTTTATTTTTGTTCAATTAAGATATTCAAATATTGTATTTTTCTCATCAATCAAATCAAATGACATTAATAATAAATTTAAAAATCAAAATATTGCATTTTTGCAATTTTTAGCATATTAAAATCTTGTAGGGATAAATGAATTGTTAATACTCTATTGAATTTAAATTTTACAATTTTCTTAATTGTCTCCTTTGCCTTAATTTAATTTGATATAATTTATCAAATTCTTGTATTCAGACAAATTACTTAAGAAAAAGGAAAAGCAATGGACTCTAATAAGGTAGTTCCCCACTCCCATCTAGGGATATATACTTCACACAACCTTGAAACTTGAGGTTGCTATTTATAATATTCATCTACTAAAGTGTCTTTTATGCTATTGAGTCCATTACTTGTATTTTTGTTCAATTAACATATTCAAATATTATATTTTTCACATATTAGATTTTCTCACCACTTAAAACAAATGACATTAACAATAAATTTAAAAATCAAAATATTTCAACTTTGCAATTTTTAGAATTTTAAAATCTGCTAGGGATAAATGAATTATTAATACTCTGTTGAAGTTAAATTTTGCAATTTTCAGAATTGTGTCCTTTGCCTTAACGCAATTTGAAATGATTTATATAATCTTCAGGCAAATTACTTAAGAAAAAGTAAAAGCAATGGACTATTACAAGAAGGTTTTACACTCTGATCTAGGGATATATGCTTAACACAACATTGAAACTTGGGCTTGCTATTTATGATATTCATCCACTAAAATGTATTTTATGCAATTAAGTCCATTACTTGTATTTTTATTTAATTAAGATATTCAAATATTGTATTTTTCTCACCACTCAAATCAAATGACATTAACAATAAATTTAAAAATCAAAATATTGCATTTTTGCAATTTTTAGAATTTTAAAATCTGCTAAGGATCAATGAATTTTCAATACTCTGTTAAATTTAAATTTTGCAATTTTCTTAATTGTCTTCTTTGCCTCAAAGAAATTTGAAATGATTTATAGAATTCTTGTCTTCAGACAAATTACTTAAGAAAAAGGAAAAGCAATGGACTCTAATAAGGTGGTTCCCCACTCCTATCTAGGGATATATGCTTAAGGCAACCTTGAAACTTGAGATTGCTATTTATAATATTCATCCACTAAAGTGTCTTTTATGCAATTAAGTTCATTACTTGTATATTTGTTCAATTAACATATTCAAATATTATATTTTTCACATATTATATTTTTCTCACCAATTAAATCAAACGACATTAACAATAAATTCAAAAATCAAAATATTTTAATTTTGCAATTTTTAAAATTTTAAAATCTACTAGTGATAAATGAATTTTCAATACTCTGTTGAAGTTAAATTTTGCAATTTTCTACATTGTGTCATTTGCCTCAACATAATTTGAAATGATTTATTAAATCTTTACGCAAATTACTTAAGAAAAAACCAAAGCAATGGACTATAATAAGAAGGTCTTGCACCCCCATCTAGGGATATATGCTTAACAAAATATTAAAACTTAGGATTGTTATTTATAATATTCATCCACTAAAGTGTCTTTTATGCAATTGAGTACATTACTTGTAATTTTGTTCAATTAACTTATTCAAATATTGTATTTATCTCTCTAATCAAATCAAACGACATTAACAACAAATTTAAAAATCAAAATATTTCATTCTTGCAATTTTTATAATTTTTAAATCTGTTAGGGATAAATCAATTCTCAATAATCTATTGAATTTAAATTTTGAAATTTTCTTAATTGTCTCTTTTGCCTCAATGCAATTTGAAATGATTTATATAATCTTCAGGCGAATTACTTAAGAAAAGGCAAAAGCAATCAACTATTATAAGAAGGTTCTGCACTCCCCTCTAGAGATATATGCTTAACACAACATTGAAACTTAGAATTGCTATTATGATATTCATCCACTAAAATGTATTTTATGCAATTAAGTCCATTGCTTGTATTTTTGTTCAATTAAGATATTCAAATATTGTATTTTTCTCACCACTCAAATCAAACGACATTAAAAATAAATTTAAAAATCAAAATATTGCATTTTTGCAATTTTTTGAATTTTAAAATCTGCTAGGGATAAATGAATTGTCAATACTCTAATGAATTTAAATTTTGCAATTTTCTGAATTGTCTCCTTTGCCTCAAAGTAATTTGAAATTATTTATATAATCTTCAGGCAAATTACTTAAGAAAAAGAAAAAGTAATGGATTGTAATAAAAAGGTTCTGTAAACCCATCTAGGGTTATATCCTTAACACAACATTTAAACTTAGAATTGTTATTTACAATATTCATCCACTAAAGTGTAGTTTATGCAATTGAGTCCACTACTTGTATTTTTGTTCGATTAAGATATTCAAATATTGTATTTTTCTCACCAATCAAATCAAACGACATTAACAATAAATTTAAATATCAAAATATTGCATTTTCGCAATTTCTAGAATTTTAAAATCTGCTAGGGATAAATGAATTTTCAATACTCTGTTAAAGTTAAATTTTACAATTTTCTGACTTGTGCCCTTTGCCTTAACGCAATTTGAAATGATTTAGACAATCTTCAGGCAAATTACTTAAGAAAAAAACAAAGGCAATAGACTCTAATAAGAAGGTTTTCGCACTTCCATGTAGGGATATATGCTTAACAAAACATTGAAACTTGGGATTGCTATTTATAATATTCATCCATTAAAGTATTTTTTATGCAACCATTACTTGTAATTTTGTTCAATTAACTTATTCAAATATTGTATTTTTCTCACCAATTAAATCAAACGACGTTAACAACAAATGTAAAAATCAAAATATTGCACTTTTGCAATTTTTAGAATTTTAAAATCTAAAAGGGATAAATAAATTGTCAATAATCTGTTGAATTTAAATTTTGAAAATTTCTTAATTGTCTCCTTTGCCTCAATGCAATTTGAAATGATTTATAGAATTCTTGTCTTCAGAAAAATTAGTTAAGAGAAAGGAAAAGGAATGGACTCTAATAAGATGGTTCCACACTCCCATCTACAGATATGCTTCACACAACCTTGAAACTTGATATTGCTATTTATAATATTCATCTACTAAAGTGTCTTTTATGTAATTGAGTCCATTACTTGTATTTTTGTTCAATTAACATATTCAAATATTATATTTTTCACATATTGTATTTTTCTGACCAATCAAATCAAACGACATTAACAGTAAATTTAAAAATCAAAATATTGCATTTTTACAATTTTTAAAATTTTAAAATCTGCTAAGGATAAATGAATTGTCAATACTCTGTTGAATTTAAATTTTGCAATTTTATAAATTGTCTGCTTTGCCTCAATGCAATTTGAAATGATTTATAGAATTCTTAACTTTAGACAAATTACTTAAGAAAAAAGAAAAGTAATCGACTCTAATAAGATGGTTCCGCACTCCCATCTAAGGATATATACTTCACATAATCTTGAAATTTGGAAGTGCTTTTATACAATTGAGTTCATTACTAGTATTTTTGTTCAATTCACATATTCAAATATTATATTTTTCACATATTTTATTTTTCTTAGCAATTAAATCAAATGACATTAACAATAAATTTAAAAATGAAAATATTTCAATTTTGAAATTTTTAGAATTTTAAAATCTGTTAGGGATAAATGAATTGTTAATACTCTATTGAATTTAAATTTTGCAATTTTATAAATTGTCTCCTTTGCCCCAATGCAATTTGAAATGATTTATATAATCTTCAGGCAAGTTACTTAAGAAAAAACAAAAGTAATGGACTATAATAAGAAGGTTCTACACTCCTATCTAAGGATATTTGCTTAATACAACATTGAAACTTGGGATTGCTATTTATAATATTCATCCACTAAAGTGTATTTTATGCAATTAAGTCCATTACTTGTATTTTTGTTCAATTAAGAAATCCAAATATTGTATTTTTCTCACCAATCAAATTAAACGACATTCCCAATAACTTTAAAACTCAAAATATTGCATTTTTGCAATTTTTAGAATTTTAAAATCTGCTAAGGATAAATGAATTGTCAATACTCTGTTGAATTGAAATTTTGCTATTTTTTGAATTGTCTCCTTTGCCTCAACGCAATTTGAAATGATTTATATAATTTTCATGCACATTACTTAGGAAAAAGCAAAAGAAATGGACTGTAATAAAAACGTTTTGCACTCCCATCTAGAGATATATGCTTAAGTCAACATTGAAACTTGTGATTGTTACTTATAATATTCATTCACTAAAGTGTATTTAATGCAATTGAGTTCATTACTTGTATTTTTGCTCAATTAAGATATTCAAATATTGTATTTTTCTTACCAATCAAATTAAATGACATTAACAATAAATTTAAAAATCAAAATATTGCATTTTTGCAATTTTTAGAAATTTAAAATCTGATAGGGATAAACAAATTGTCAATAATCTGTTGAGTTTAAATTTTGCAATTTTCTTAATTGTCTTCTTTGCCTCAATGCAATTTAAAATGATTTATAGAATTCTTAAATTCAGACAAATTACTTAAGAAAAAGGAAAAATAATGGACTTTAATAAGATGGTTCTGCACTCCCATCTAGGGATATATGCTTCACACAACCTTGAAACTTGAGATTGCTATTTATAATATTGATCCACTAAAGTGTCTTTTATGCAATTGAGTCCATTACTTATATTTTTGTGCAATTCACATATTCAAATATTGTATTTTTCGCATATTATATTTTTCTCAGCAATTAAATCAAATGACATTAACAATCAATTTAAAAATGAAAATATTTCAATTTTGCAATTTTTAGAATTTTAAAATCTGTTAGGGATAAATGAATTGTCAATACTCTATTGAATTTAAATTTCGCAATTTTATAAATTGTCTCTTTTGCCTCAATGCAATTTGGAATGATTTATATAATCTTTTGGCAAATTACTTAAGAAAAAGTAAAAGTAATGGACTGTAATAAGAATGTTATGCACTCCCATCTAGAGATATGTGCTTAACACAACATTGAAATTTGGGATTGCTATCTATAATATTTATCCACTAAAGTATATTTTATGCAATTGAGTCCATTATTTGTAATTTTGTTTAATTAAGATATTCAGATATTGTATTTTTCTCACCAATCAAATCAAACGACACTAATAATAAATTTAGAAAACAAAATATTACATTTTTGCAATTTTTAAAATTTTAAAATCCACTAAGGATAAATGAATTGTCAATTCTCGGTTGAATTTAAATTTTGCTATTTTCTAAATTATCTCCTTTGCCTCAACACAATTTGAAATGATTTATATAATTTTCAGGCAAGTTACTTAAGAAAAAGCAAAAGCAATGGACTATAATTAGAAGGTTCTGCACTCCCATCTAGAGATATATGCTTAAGACAACATTGAAACTTGAGATTGTTATTTATAATATTCATCCACAAAAGTGTATTTAATGCAATTGAGTCCATTACTTATATTTTTGTTCAATTAACTTATTCAGATATTGTATTTTTCCCACTAATCAAATCAAACGACATTAACAACAATTTTAAAAATAAAAATATTGCATTTTTGCAATTTTTAGAATTTTAAAATCTATTAGGGATAAATGAATTGCTAATAATCTATTGAATTTAAATTTTGCAATTTTCTTAATTTTCTCCTTTGTCTTAATGCAATTTGAAAAGATTTATAGAATTCTGAACTTCAAAAAAATTACTTAAGAAAAAGCAATAAACCTTAATAAGATGGTTCCCCACTCCCATTTAGAGATATATGCTTCACACAACCTTAAAACTTGACATTACTATTTATAATATTCATCCACATAATTGTATTTTATGCAATTGAGTCCATTACTTGTATTTTTGTTCAATTTACTTATTCAAATATTGTATTTTTCTCACCAATCAAATCAAACAACATTAACAATAAATTTAAAAATCAAAATATTGCATTTTTGTAATTTCTAGAATTTTAAAATCTGTTAGGGATAAATAAATTGTCAATAATTAGTTGAATTTAAATTTTGTTATTTTTTGAATTATCTCCTTTGCCTTAACACAATTTGAAATGATTTATATAATTTTTAGGCAAATTACTTAAGAAAGAGCAAAAGTAATGGACTGTAATAAGAAGGTTCTGCACTCTCATCTAGGGATATATACTTAACACAACATTGAAACTTGGGATTGCTATTTATAATATTCATCCATTAAAGTGTCTTTTATGCAATTGAGTACATTACTTGTATTTTTGTTCAATTAACATATTCAAATATGATATTTTTCACATATTATATTTTTCTAACTAATTAAATCAAACGACATTTACATTAAATTTAAAAATCAAAATATTTCAATTTTGCACTTTTTCAAATTTTAAAATTTGCTAAGGATAAATCAATTGACAATACTCTATTGAATTTTAATTTTGCAATTTTTGGAATTGTCTCCCCTACTTCAACGCAATTTGAAATAATTTATATAATTTTCAGGCAAATTACTTAAGAAAAAGCAAAAGCAATCGATTGTAATAAGAAGGTTCTGCACTCCCATCTAAGGATACATGTTTAACACAACATTGAAACTTGGGATTGTTGTTTATAATATTCATCCACTAAAGTGTATTTTATGCAATTGGGTCCATTACTTATATTTTTGTTCAATTAACATATTCAAATATTATATTTTTCTCACCAATTAAATCAAACGGCATTAACAATAAATTTAAAAATCAAAATATTTCAATTTTGCAATTTTTTGAATTTTAAAATCTGCTAGGGATAAGTGAATTGTCAAAACTCTATTGAATTTAAATTTTGCAATTTTCTAAATTGTCTCTTTTGCCTCAACACAATTTGAAATGATTTATATAATTTTCAGGCAAATTACTTAAGAAAAAGCAACAACAATGGACTGTAATAAGAAGGTTCTGCACTCTCATCGAGGGTTATATGGTTAACACAACAATAAAACTTGGGATTGCTATTTATAATATTCATCTACTAAAGTGTATTTCATGCAATTGAGTTCATTATTTGTATTTTTGTTCAATTAATATATTCAAATATTGTATTTTTCTCACCAATCAAATCAAACAATATTAACAATAAATTGAAAAATCAAAATATTCCATTTTTGTAATCTTTAGAATTTTAAAATCTGCTAGGGATAAATGAATTGTCAATACTCTATCGAATTTAAATTTTGTAATTTTCTTAATTGTCTCCTTTACCTCAATGTAATTTGAAATGATTTATAGAATTCTTATTTTCAGACAAATTACTTAAGAAAAATGAAAAGCAATGGACTCTAATAAAATGGTTCTGCACTCCTATTTAGGAATATATACTTCACACAACCTTGAAACTTGAGATTTTTATTTATAATATTCATTACTTCTATTAAAGTGTTTTTTATGCAATTGAGTCCATTACTTCTATTTTTGTTCAATTAACATATTCAATTATTATATTTTCCGCATATTATATTTTTCCCACCAATTAGATTAAATGACATTAACATTAAATTGAAAAAGAAAAATATTTCAATTTTGCAATTTTTTGAATTTTAAATTCTCGTAGGGATAAAAGAATTGTCAATACTCTGTGAATTTAAATTTTACAATTTTCTAAATTGTCTTCTTTACCTCAACGCAATTTGAAATGATTTATATAATCTTCAACCAAATTACTTAAGAAAAAGCAAAAGCAATGGACTGCAATAAGAAGGTTCTGCACTCCCATCCAAGGATATATGCTTAACACAACATTGAAACTTGGGACTGGTGTTCATAATATTCATCCACTAAAGTGTGTTTTATGCAATTGTGTCCATTACTTATATTTTTGTTCAATTAACATATTCAAATATTATATTTTTCTCACCAATTAAATCAAACGACATTAACAATAAATATAAAAATCAAAATATTTCAATTTTGCAATTTTTATAATTTAAAATCTACTAAGGATAACTGAATTGTCAATATTTTATTGAATTTAAATTTTGCAATATAGTTTGAAATGATTTATAGAATTCTTGTCTTTAGACAAATTACTTAAGAAAAAGGAAAAACAATGGACCCTAATAAGATGGTTCCCTACTTCCATCTAAGGATATATGCTTCACACAACCTTGAAACTTGAGATTACTATTTATAATATTCATCCACTTAATTGTATTTTATGCAATTAAGTCCATTACTTGTATTTTTGTTCAATTAACATATTCAAATATTGTATTTTTCTCACTAATCAAATCAAAATATTACATTTTTGCAATTTTTAGAATTTTAAAATCTGCTAGGGGGAAATGAATTGTCAATACTCTATTGAATTAAACTTTTGCAATTTTCTGAATTGTCTCCTTTGCCTCAACGTAATTTGAAATGATTTATATATTCTTCAGGCAAATTACTTAAGAAAAAGCAAAAGTAATGGACTATAATAATAAGAAGGTTCTGCACTCCCATTTAGGGATATATGCTTAACACAATATTGAAACTTGGGATTGTTATTTATAATATTCATCCACTAAAGTGTATTTTATGCAATTGAGTCCACTACTTGTATTTTTGTTCAATTGACATTTTCAAATATTATATTTTTCACATATTATATTTTTCTCACCAATTAAATCAAATGACATTAACAATAAATATAAAAATTAAAATATTTCAATTTTGAAAATTTTAGAATTGTTATGGATAACTGAATTGTCAATATTCTGTTGAATTTAAATTTTTCAATTTTCTAAATTGCCTTTTTACCCTCAACACTTAAGAAAAAGTAAGAATAATGGACTATTATAAGAAGGTTTTGTACTCCTATATAGGGATATATACTTAACCCAACTTTGAAACTTGGGATTCATATTTATAATATACATCTACTAAAGTGTATTTTATACAATTAAATCCATTACTTCTATTTTTGTTCAATTAACTGATTCAAATATTATATTTTTCTCACCAATCAAATCAAACGACATTAATAATAATTTTAAAAATCAAAATATTGCACTTTTGCAATTTTTGGAATTTTAAAATTTGCTAGGGATAAATGATTTGTCAATACTCTGTTGAATTTAAATTTTGTGATTTTTTAAATTGTCTCCTTTGCCTTAACACAATTTGAAATGATTTATATAATTTTCAAGCAAATTACTTAAGAAAAAGCACAAGCAATGGACTGTAATAAGAAGTTTTTGTAGTCTCATCCAAGGATATATGTTTAACACAACATTGAAACTTGGGATTGCTATTTATAATATTCATCCCCTAAAGTGTATTTTATGCAATTAAATCCATTACTTGTATTTTTGTTCAATTAACTTATTCAAATATTGTATTTGTCTCACCAATTAAATCAAACGACTTTAACAACAAATTTAAAAATCAAATTATTGCATTTTGACAATTTTTAGAATTTTAAAATCTATTAGGGACAAATAAATTGTCAATAATTTGTTGAATTTAAATTTTTCAATTTTCTTAATTGTCTCCTTTACCTCAATACAATTTTAAATGATTTATAGAATTCCTATCTTCAGACAAATTATTTAAGAAAAAGGAAAAGCAATAGACTCTAATAAGATCGTTCTTCACTCCCATCTAAGGATATATACTTCACACAACTTTGAAACTTAAGATTCCTATTTATAATATTCATCTACTAAAGTGTCCTTTATGCAATTAAGTCCATTACTTGTATCTTTATTCAATTAACATATTCAAATATTCTATTTTTCACATATTATATTTTTCTCACCAATTAAATCAAATGATATTAAAAATAAATATAAAAAATCAAAATATTTCAATTTTACAATTTTTTGAATTTTAAAATCGTGTAGCGATAAATGAATTGTCAATACTCTGTTGAATTTAAATTTTGCAATTTTCTGAATTGTCTCCTTTGCCTCAACACAATTTGAAATGATGTACATAATCTTTTAGCAACTTACTTGAGAGAAAGCAAAAGCAATCGACTATAATAAGAAAGATCTACACTCCCATCTAGCGAAATATGCTTAACACAACATTAAAACTTAAGACTGCTATTTATAATATTCATCCACTAAAGTTTATTTTATGCAATTGAGTCCATTACTTATATTTTTGTTCAATTAACATATTCAAATATTATATTTTTCTCACCAATTAAATCAAACGACATTAACAATAAATTTAAAAATCAAAATATTTCAACTTTGCAATTTTTTGAATTTTAAAATTTGCTAGGGATAAGTGAAATGTCAATACTCTTTTGAATTTAAATTTTGCAATTTTTTGAATTGTCTCCTTTGCCTTAACGCAATTTGAAATGATTTATATAATTTTCAGACAAATTAGTTAAGAAAAAGCAAAAGTAATGGACTATAATAGAAGGTTCTGCACTCCCATATAGGGATATATGCTTAACACAACATTAGAACTTGAGAGTGCTATTTATAATATTCATCCACTTAATTGTATTTTATGCAATTGAGTCCATTACTTGTAATTTTTATTCAATTAACATATTCAAATATTTTATTTTTCTCACCAATCAAATCAAACGACAATAACAATAAATTTAAAAATCAAAATATCACATTGTTGCAATTTTTAGAATTTTAAAATCTGCTAGGGAGAAATGAATTGTTGTTGAATTTACCTTTTGCAATTTTCTGAATTGTTTCCTTTGCCTCAACGCAATTCGAAATGATTTATATAATTTTCAAGCAAATTACTTATGAAAAAGCAAAAGCAATGGACTCTAATATGCAGGTTCTGCACTCCCATATAAGGATATATGCTTAACGCAACATTGAAACTTGAGATTGCAATTTATAATATTTATCCACCAAAGTGTATTTAATGCAATTGAGTCTATAACTTGTATTGTTGTTCAATTAACTTATTCAAATATTATATTTTTCTCTCCAATCAAATGAAACGACATTAACAACAAATTTAAAAATCAAAATATTGCATTTTTTGTAATTTTTAGAATTTTAAAATTTGCTAAGGACAAATAAATTGCAAATAATCTATTGAATTTAAATTTTGCAATTTTCTTAATTCTCTCCTTTTCCTCAATGCAATTTGAAATGATTTATAGAATTCTTATCATCAAACTAATTACTTAAGAAAAAGAAAAAACAATAGACCCTAATAAGATGGTTTCCCACTCCCATCTAAGGATATATGCTTCACACAACGTTGAAACTTGAGATTGCTATTTATAATATTCATCCACTAAAGTGTCTTTAATGCAATTGAGTCCATTATTTGTATTTTTGTTCAATTGACATATTCAAATATCATATTTTTCACTTATTATATTTTTCTCACCAATTAAATCAAACGACATTAACAATAAATTTAAAAATCAAAATATTGCATGTTTGTAATTTTTAGAATTTTGAAATCTACTAGGGATAAATGAATTGTCAATACACTATTGAATTTAACATTTGCAATTTTTTGAATTGTCTCCATTGCCTCAACGCAATTTGAAATAATTTATATAATCTTCAGATAAATTACTTAAGAAAAAGCAAAAGAATGGACTCTAATAAGAAGGTTCTACATTCTCATCCAGGGATATATGCTTAACACAACATTGAAATTTGAGATTGCTATTTATAATATTCATCCACTAAAGTGCATTTTATGCAATTAAGTCCATTATTTGTATTTTTGTTCAATGAACTTATTCAAATATTATATTTTTCTCACCAATCAAATCAAACGACATTAACAATAAATTGAAAAATCAAAATATTGCATGCTAGCAATTTTTAGAATTTTAAAATCTGTTAGGGATAAATAAATTGTTAATAATCTGTTGAATTTAAATTTTGCAATTTTCTTAATTCTCTCATTTTCCTCAATGCTATTTGAAATGATTTATAGAATTCCTATTTTCAGACAAATTACATAAGAAAAAAGAAAAGTAAGGGACTCTAATAACATGGTTCCGTACTCCCATCTAGGGATATATGCTTCACACAACATTAAAACTTGAGTTTGCTATTTATAACATTCATCCACTAAAGCGTCTTTTATGCAATTGAGTCCATTACTTGTATTTTTGTTCAATTAGCATATTCAAATATTATATTTTTCATATAGTATATTTTTCTCACCAATTAAATCAAACGACATTAACAATAAATTTAAAAATCAAAATAGCTCGATTTTGTTGAATTTAAAATTTATAATCTGATAGGGATAACTGAATTGTCAAAACTTTGTTGAATTTAAAATTTGCAATTTTCTGAATTATCTCCTTTGCCTCAATGCAATTTGAAATGATTTATATAATCTTCATGCAAATTGCTTATGAAAAAGCAAAAGCAATGGGCTATAATAAGAAGGTTCTACACTCCTATATAGGGATATATGCTTAACACAACATTGAAACTTGGGATTGCTATTATAATATTCATACACTAAAGTGTATTTTATCCAATTGAATCCATCATTTGTATTTATGTTCAATTAACTTATTCAAATATTGTATTTTTCTCACCAATTAAATTGAATGACATTAATAATATATTTAGAAATCAAAATATCGCACTTTTGCAATTTTTGGAATTTTAAATTCTGCTAGGGATAAATGATTTGTCAATACTCTGTTCAATTTAAAATTTTCAATTCTCTAAATTGTCTCCTTTACCTTAACACAATTTGAATTGATTTATATAATATTCAGGCAAATTACTTAGAAAAAAAAAAAAGCAGAAGCAATGGACTGTAATAAGAAGGTTTTGCACTTCCATATAGGGATATATGTTTAACACAACATTAAAACTTGCATTTGCTATTTACAATATTCATCTAATAAAGTGTATTTTATGCAATTGAGTCCATTACTTGTGTTTTTGTTCAATTAACATATTCAAATATTATATTTTTCACATATTATATTTTTCTCACCAATTACATCAAACGACATGAACATTGAATTTAAAAATCAAAATATTCCATTTTTGCAATTTTTAGAATTTTAAAATCTACTATGGATAAATGATTTGTCAATACTCTATTGAATTTAAATTTTGCAATTTTCTGAATTGTCTCCTTTGCCTCAACGCAATTTGAAATGATTTATATAATCTTCAGGCAAATTACTTAAGAAAAAGCAAAAGCAATGGATTGTAATAAGAAGATTTTGCACTCCCATCTAAGGATATATGCTTAACACAACATTGAAATTTGGGACTACTATTTATAATATTCATCTACTGAAGTGTATTTTATGCAATTGAATCTATTATTTGTATTTTTGTTCCACTGACTTATTCAAGTATTGTATTTTTCTCACCAATCAAATCAAACGACATTAGCAACAAATTTAAAAATCAAAATATTGCATTTTTTCAATTTTTAGAATTTTAAAATCTGCAAGGGATAAATAAATTGTCAATAATCTATTGAATTTAAATTTTGCAATTTTCTTAATTCTCTCCTTTGCCTCAATGCAATTTGAAATGATTTATAAAATTTTTGTTTTCAGACAAATTACTTAAGAAAAAGGAAAAACAATGGACTCTAATAAGATGGTTTCGCACTCCCATCTAGGGATATATGCTTCACACAACTTTGAAACTTGAGATTGCTCTTTATAATATTCATCCACTAAAGTGTCTTTTATGCAATTGAATTCATTACTTGTATTTTTGTTCAATTAGCATATTCAAATATTATATTTTTCACATAGTATATTTTTCTCACCAATTAAATCAAACAACTTTAATGATAAATTTAAAAATGAAAATATTTTGATTTTTCAATTTTTAGAATTTATAATTTGCTAGGGATAACTAAATTGTCAATACTTTGTTGAATTTAACTTTTGCAATTTTCTGAATTGTCTCCTTTACCTCAACAAAATTTGAAATAATTTATATAATTTTCAAGCAAATTACTTAAGAAAAAGAAGAAGCAATGGGCTCTAATAAGAAGGTTCTACACTCTCATCTAGGGATATATGTTGAACACAACATTGAAACTTGTGATTGGTATTTATAATATTCATCCACTAAAGTTTATTTTATGCAATTGAGTCCATTATTTGAATTTTTTTTCAATTAACTTGTTTAAATATTGTATTTTTCTCACCAATCAAGTCAAACGACTTTAACCACAAATTTAAAAATCAAAATATTGCATGTTTGCAATTTTTAGAATTTTAAAATCTGCTAGGGATAAATAAATTGTCAAAAATCTATTGAATTTAAAATTTGCAATTTTCTTAATTCTCTCCTTTGCCTCAAAGCAATTTGAAATGATTTATAAAATTCCTGTTTTCAGAAAAATTACTTAAGAAAAAGGAAAAGCAATGAACTTTAATAAGATGGTTCCACACTCCCATCTAGGGATATATGCTTTACACAACCTTGAAATTTGAGATTGCTATTTATAATATTCATCCACTAAGGTGTCTTTTATGCAATTGAGTTCATTACTTGTATTTTTGTTCAATTAGCATATTCAAATATTATATTTTTCACATAGTATATTTTTCTCACCAATTAAATCAAACGACTTTAACGATAAATTTAAAAATCAAAATATTTTGATTTTGCAATTTTTAGGCTTTTAAAATCTTCCAAGGATAAGTGAATTGTCTCTTTCGCCTTAACCCAATTTGAAATGATTTATATAATCAAGTAACACTAACATTAAATTTAAAATTCAAAATATTGCGATTTTGCAATTTCAAGAGGTTTAAAATCTGCTAGGGATAAATGAATTGTGAATAAACTGTTGAATTTAAATTTTTCAATTTTTGGAATTGTCTAGTTTGCCTTAATGCAATTTGAAATAATTTATATAATCTTCAAGCAAATTACTTAAGAAAAAGCAAAAGTAAGGGACTATAATAAGAAGGTTCTGCACTCCCATTTAGGGATATATGTTTAACACAACATTGAAACTAGTAATTGCTATTTATAATATTCATCCACTAAATGTATTTTATGCAATTGAGTCCATTACTTGTATTTTTGTTCAATTAACTTATTCAAATATTGTATTTTTCTCACTAATCAAATCAAACAACATTAATAACAAATTTAAAAGTCAATATATTGCATTTTTGCAATCTTTAGAATTTCAAAATCAGTTAGGGACAAATAAATTCTAAATAATCTATTGAATTTAAATTTTGCAATTTTCTTAATGTAATTTGAAATGATTTATAGAATTCCTATCTTCAAACAAATTATTTAGGAAAAAGGAAAACCAATGGACTCTAAAAAAATGGTTCCTTACTCCCATATAGGGATATATGTTTTACACAACCTTGAAACTTGAGATTATTATTTATAATATTCATCCACTAAAGTGTCTTTTACGGAATTGAGTTCATTACTTGTATATTTGTTCAATTGACATATTCAAATATTATATTTTTTATATATTATATTTTTCTCCCCAATTAAATCAAATAACATTAACAATAAATTTAAAAATCAAAATATTGCATTTTTGCAATTTTTAGAATTTGAAAAATCTACAAGGGATAAATGAATTGTCAATACTCTGTTGAATTTAACTTTTGCAATTTTCTGAATTTTCTCCTTTCCCTCAACACAGTTTGAAATGATTTATATAATTTTCAGGCAAATTACTTAAGAAAAAATAAAAGTAATGATTTATATAATAAGGTTCTGCACTCCTATATAGGGATATATGTTTAACACAATATTGAAACATATTTAAATATTATATTTTATGCAATTGAGTCCATTACTTGTATATTTGTTCAATTAACATATTTAAATATTATATTTTTCACATATTATATTTTTCTCACCAATTAAATCAAACGACATTAAAATTAAATTTAAAAATCAAAATATTTCATTTTTTCAATTCTTCGAATTTTAAAATCTGCTAGGAATAAATGAATTGTCAATACTCTATTAAATTTCAATTTTGCAATTTTTGGAATTGTTTCTTATGCCTTAATGTAATTTGAAATGATTTATATAATTTTCAAGCAAATTACTTAAAAAAAAAAGAAGCAAAAGTAATCAACTGTAGTAAGAAGGTTTTGCACTCCCATCTAGGGATATATGCTTAACACAATATTAAAACAAGAGGCTACTATTTATAATATTCATCCACTAAAGTGTATTTTTTGCAATTGAGTCCATTACTTGTATTTTTGTTCAATTAACATATTCAAATATTATATTTTTCACATATTATATTTTTCTCACCAATTAAATCAAACGACATTAATAAAAAATTTAAAAATCAAAATATTTCAATTTTGTAATTTTTTGAATTTTAAAATCTGCTTGGGATAACTGTATTGTCAATACTCTATTGAATTTAAATTTTGTAATTTTCTAAATTATCTCCTTTGCCTCAATGCAATTTTAAATGATTTATATAATTTTCAAGCAAATTATTTAAGAAAAAGCTAAATAGGATATATGCTTAACATAACTAGGATATATTCTAAATTATTGTGAAAAGAAGGTTTTGCACTCCCCTCTTGGGATATATGCTTAACATAACATTAAAACTTGGGATTGCTATTTATAATATTCATCCATGAAAGTGTATTTTATGCAATTGAGTGCATTACTTGTATTTTTATTCAACTAACTTATTCAAATATTGTATTTTTCTCACCAATCAAATTAAAGGACGTTAACAACAAATTTAAAAATTAAAATATTGCATTTTTTTAATTTTTAGAATTTTAAAATCTGCTAGGGATAAGGGATAAAGAAATTGTCAATAATTTGTAGAATTTAAATTTACAATTTTCTTAATTGTCTCCTTTACCTCAATGTAATTTGAAATGATTTATAAAATTCTTGTGTTCAAACAAATTACTTAGGAAAAAGGAAAACAAATGGACTCTAAATAGATGGTTCCCTACTCCCATCTAGGAATATATGCTTTACGCAACCTTGAAACTTGAGATTACTATTTATAATATTCATCCACTAAAGTTTCATTTGCGGAATTGAGTCCATTACTTGTATATTTTTTCAATTGACATATTCAAATATTATATTTTTCACATATTATATTTTCTCACCAATTAAATCAAACGACATTAACAATAAATTTGAAAATCAAAATATTGTATTTTTGCAATTTTTAGAATTTTAAAATCTACTAGGGATAAAGAAATTGTTAATAATCTGTAGAATTTAAATTTTGCAATTTTCTTAATTGTCTCCTTTGCCTGAATGTAATTTGAAATGATTTATAGAATTCTTGTTTTTAGACAAATTACTTAGAAAAAAGGAAACCAATGGACTCTAAAAAGATGGTTCCCTACTCCCATTTAGAGATATATGCTTTACATAACCTTAAAACTTGAGATTGCTATTTATAATATTCATCCACTAAAGTGTCTTTTATAGAATTGAGTCCATTACTTGTATTTTTGTTCAATTAACATATTTAAATATTGTATTTTTCCCACCAATCAAATCAAACGACATTAACAATAAATTTAAAAATCAAAATATCGCATTTTTACAATTTTTAGAATTTTAAAATCTGCTAGGGAGAAATGAATTGTCAGTACTCTGTTAAATTTAACTTTTGCTATTTTCTTAATTGTCTCATTCGCCTTAATGCAATTTGAAATGATTTATATAATCTTTAAGCAAATTACTTACTAAAAAGCAAAAGCAGTGGACTATAATAATAAGGTAATGCACTCCCATTTAGAGATAAATGCTTAACACAATATTGAAACTAGGGATTGCTATTTATAATATTCATTGACTAAAGTGTATTTTATGCAATTGAGTCCATTACTTGTATTTTGTTCAATTAACTTATTCAAATATTGTATCTTTCTCACCAATCAAATCAAACAACATTAATAACAAATTTAAAAATCAAAATATTACATTTTTGCAATTTTTAGAATTTTAAAATCTACTAGAGGTAAATAAATTGTTAATAATATGTAGAATTTAAATTTTGCAATTTTTTTAATTGTCTCCTTTGCCTCAATGTAATTTGAAATGATTTATAGAATTCTTGTATTCAGACAAATTACTTAGGAAAAGGGAAAACCAATGGACTCTAAACTATATATCTAGGGATATATACTTTACACAACCTAGAAACTTGAGATTGTTATTTATAATATTCATATACTAAAGTGTCTTTTATGGAATTGAGTCCATTACTTGTATTTTTGTTTAGTTGCCATGTTCAAATATTATAGTTTTCACATATTATATTTTTCTCACCAATTAAATCAAACGACATTAACAATAAATTTTAAAATCAAAGTATTGCATGTTTGCAATTTGTTGGAATTTTAAAATTTGCTAGGAATAAATGAATTGTCAATACTCTATTGAATTTAACTTTTGCAATTTTTTGAATTGTCTCTTTTCCCTTAACGCAATTTGAAATGATTTATATAATTTTCGGGCAAATTACTTAAGAAAAAGCAAAAACAATGCACTGTACTAAGAAGGTTCTGCACTCCCATCTAGGGATATATGCTTAACACAACATTGAAACTTGGGTTTGCTATTTATAATATTCATCCATAAAAGTGTATTTTATGCAATTGAGTCCATTACTTGTATTTTTGTTCAATTAACATATTCAAATATTATATTTTTCTCACCAATTAAATCAAACGACATTAACATTAAATTTAAAAATCAAAATATTTCAATTCTTCTAATTTTAAAATATGCTAGGGATAAATGAATTGTCAATACTCTATTGAATTTAAATTTAGCAATTTTTGGAATTGTCTCCTTTGCCTCAACGTAATTTGAAAAGATTTATATAATTTTCAGGCAAATTACTTAAGAAAAAGCAAAAGCAATCGACTGTAATAAGAAGGTTTTGCACTCTTATCTAGGGATATATACTTAACACAACATTAAAACTAGAGACTACTATTTATAATATTCATCCACTAAATTGTATTTTATGCAATTGAGTCAATTACTTGTATTTTTGTTCAATTAACATACTCAAATATTATATTTTTCACATATTATATTTTTTCTCACCAATTAAATCAAACGACATTAACAATAAATTTAAAAATCAAAATATTTCAATTTTGCAATTTTTTGAATTTTAAAATCTACTTGGGATAAGTGAATTGTCAATACATTATTGAATTTAAATTTTGCAATTTTCTAAATTGTCTTTTTTGTCTAAATGCAATTTGAAATGATTTATATAATCTTCAGTCAAATTACTTAAGAAAAAGCAAAAGCAATGGATTGTAATAAGAAGGTTCTGCACTCCCATCTAGGGGTATATGCTTAACACAACAATGAAACTTGAGATTGCTATTTATAATATTTATCGACTAAATTGTATTTTATGCAATTGAGTTTATTATTTGTATTTTTGTTCAATTAAGATATTCAAATATTGTATTTTTCTCACCAATCAAATCAAACAACATTAACAATAAATTTACATATCAAAATATTCCATTTTTGCAATTTTTAGAATTTTAAAATTTGTTATTGAATTTAAATTTTGCAATTTTCTTAATTGTCTCATTTGCCTCAAAGCAATTTGAAATCATTTGGAGAATTCTTGTCTTCAGAGAAATTTCTTAAGAAAAAGTAAAAGCAATAAACTATAATAAGAAGGTTCTACACTCTCATCTAGGGGTATATACTTAACACAACAATGAAACTTGGGATTGCTATTTATAATATTTATCCACTAAATTGTATTTTATGCAATTGAGTTTATTACTTGTATTTTTGTTCAATTAAGATATTCAAATATTGTATTTTTCTCAGCAATCAAATCAAACGACATTAACAATAAATTTAAAAATCAAAATATTGCATTTTTGCAATTTTTAGAATTTTAAAATCTGCTAGGGATAAATGAATTGTTAATATTTTTGTTGAATTTAAATTTTGCTATTTTCTAAATTGTCTCCTTTGCCTCAAGGGAATTTGAAATGATTTATATAATCCTTATGCAAATTACTTAAGAAAAAGCAAAAGTAATGCACTGTAATAAGAAGGTTTTGCACTCCTATTTAAGGATATGTGCTTAGCACAACATTGAAACTTGGGATTGCTATTTATAATATTCATCCACTAAAATTTATTTTATGCGATTGAGTTCATTACTTGTAATTTTGTTCAATTAACTTATTCAAATATTGCATTTTTCTAACCAATCAAATCAAGCTACATTAACAACAAATTTAAAAATCAAAATATTGCACTTTTGTAATTTTTAGAATTTTAAAATCTGCTAGGGATAAATAAATTGTCAAAAATCTATTGAATTTAAATTTTGAAAATTTCCTAATTGTCTCCTTTGCCTCAATGCAATTTGAAATAATTTATAGATATCTTGTCTTCAGACAAATTAGTTAAGAAAAAGGAAAAGGAAAGGACTCTTACAAGATGGTTCCCCACTCCCATCTAGGGATATACGCTTTACACGACCTTGAAACTTAAGATTGCTATTTATAATATTTAATCCACTAAAGTGTCTTTTATGAAATTGAGTCCATTACTTGTATTTTTGCTCAATTAACAGATTCAAATATTATATTTTCCATATATTATATTGAAGTTCCCAACTTCACCCTAGGATCTACTAGTTTGTGATACTAAGAGGGGGGTGAATCAGTATCATCACAATTTGCAATTCGCAGGTAAGTGAACAACTTCAATCTCTTCTTAAAAGCGAACTCTTTCTCAAATTTGACTAAGGTAGATCTATTACTACCTACTAATCACAATAGTCCCCAAAATCACCTTTCAAACACCTTGCCTAATAGACAATTCGGATGTTCTTGTTTAGGTCTTCGTTAGGTTATGGGTTAGCTGATACTTTAGCTGCGTTCACAACTCAATTCAAAACACAAAACGTAAAGCAAATTAATGACACACGAGATTTACATGGTTCCATTAATGTGATGTACATCCATGGTGGTAGGGACTCTCCCTTACTGAGACTATCCCCTATACTTGAGAATTCCAGTTACAATGGATGTCTTAATCTTCTGCTCCTTTCACTATTGCAATTACTAAGTAAGTACAATACAAAAAGTGTCACTTACTGTGTCTACCCTTCTTTTAGCTTGTCTTGCCTCTATTGAATTGAAAGGCTGCTCCATTGCCGCTTAGAAGTTCACTGCAACGCTCTCTAACCTCTCTTGAAGAAATCTGGAAATACATTGAGTTCTTTCCGATGCTTCGTCAAATTCCTTCTCTAAGTTGTCTCACACAGCTCTTGCTTTCACCATCTCACGATCTCACCCGTCTCCTATTTCACAGTCTTACTGTTTCATGGCCTGTCCTCATGCTTCTGGTCTGTCACACCGTTGCACGTTCTGGTCTTATGTCGTCTCTTGACATAGACCCATGCTTCTAGTCTACCGTTTCCCATCTCTTGGCCTGCCTTATGCTACTGGTTTTTCTGGTTGACATCTTTCACCCTGCCTCATGCTTCTAGTCTGCTGTCTTCTCTTTCGGGTGGTGTCACGGATACTAGGTCTGCTGTCTTCTCTTCCGGGTGGTCTGTTTCTTATTTCTCCTCTTGCTGGTTGTGTGTTTCTAGTTTGCTTGCAGGAGGCGTTTCTAGTTTGCTTTTCTCTTCTTTTTGGCTGGTTGTTGTAGGGTTACCGTTTATTCAATTGTGTTGGCCTTAACCAGTTTTGTCTTCCAAGGTCTTTATATACTCTCTTCCATGAAACCCTAATAGGGCTTACGTGGCAGATTTACGTTTTTGCCCTTACGCAACGGATTTACTTTTTTGTCCTTCTATGTGGCTTTACTTTCTTGCACACTTAACTCCAGTTGACAACAATCACAACCCATACAAGGCTATGGGAACAACATATATTTTTCTCACCAATTAAATTGAACAATATGAACAATAAATTTAAAAATCAAAATATTTCAATTTTGCAATTTTTGGATTTTTAGAATTTTAAAATCTACTAGGGATAAGTGAATTCTCAAAACTCTATTGAATTCAAATTTTGAAATTTTCTAAATTGTCTCCTTTGCCTAAACACAGTTTGAAATGATTTATATAATTTTCAAGCAAATTACTTAAGAAAAAATAAAAGCAATGGACTTTACACAACTTTGAAACTTGAGATTGCTATTTATAATATTCATCCACTAAAGTTTCTTTTGTGAAATTGAGTCCATTACTTGTATATTTTTTCAATTGACATATTCAAATATTATATCTTTCACATATTATATTTTTCTCACCAATTAAATCAAACGACATTAACAACAAATTTGAAAATCAAAATATTGCATTTTTGCAATTTTTAGAATTTTAAAATCTGCTAGGAATAAAGAAATTGTTAATAATCTGTAGAATTTAAAGTTTACAATTTTCTTAATTGTCTCCTTTGCCTCAATGTAATTTAAAATGATTTATAGAATTCCTGTCTTCAAAAAAATTACTTAGGAAAAAGGAAAACCAATGGACTATAAAAAGATAGTTCCCCACTCCCATCTAGGGATATATGCTTTACACAACCTTAAAACTTTAAATTGCTATTTATAATATTCATCTACTAAAGTGTCTTTTATGGAATTGAGTCCATTACTTGTATTTTTGTTCAATTAACATATTCAAATATTGTATTTTTCCCACCAATCAAATCAAATGACATTAACAATAAATTTAAAAATCAAAATATCACATTTTTTCAATTTTTAGAATTTTAAAATCTGCTAGGAAGAAATGAATTGTCAGTACTATGTTGAATTTAACTTTGCTATTTTCTTCATTGTCACTTTTGCCTCAATGCACTTTGAAATGATTTATATAATCTCCAGGAAAATTACTTACTAAAAAGCAAAAATAGTGGACTATAATAAGAAGGTTCTGCACTCCTATTTAGGGATATATACTTAAATCAACATTGAAAGTAGGGATTGCTATTCATAATATTCATCGACTAAAGTGTATTTTATGCAATTGAGTCCATTACTTGTATTTTTGTTCAATTAACTTATTCAAATATTGTATCTTTCTCACCAATCAAATCAAACAATATTAACAACAAATTTAAAAATCAAAAATATTGCATTTTTGCAATTTTTAGAATTTTAAAATCTGTTAGGGATAAAAAAATTGTTGATAATATGTAGAATTTAAATTTTGTAATTTTCTTCATTGTCTCCTTTGCCTCAATGTAATTTGAAATGATTTATAGAATTCTTGTATTCAAACAAATTACTTAGGAAAAAGGAAAACCAATGGACTGTAAAAAGATGGTTCCCCACTCTCATAATAGGAAAAAGGATATATGCTTTACACAACCTTGAAACTTGAGATTGCAATTTATAATATTCATATACTAAAGTGTCTTCTATGGAATTGAGTCCATTATTTGTATTTTTGTTCAATTGACATGTTCAAATATTATATTTTTCTCACCAATTAAATCAAATGACAGTAATAATAAATTTTAAAATCAAAATATTGCATTTTTGCAATTTGTTGGAATTTTAAAATCTGCTAGGGATAAATGAATTGTCAATACTCTGTTGAATTTAACTTTTGCAATTTTCTAAATTCTCTCTTTTGCCTCAATGTAATTTGAAATGATTTATATAATTTTCAGGCAAATGACTTAAGAAAAAACAAAAGCAATGGACTGTACTTAAAAGGTTATGCACTCCCATCTAAGAATATATGTTTAACACAACATTGAAACTTGGGATTTCTATTTATAATATTCATCCACTAAAGTGTATTTTATGCAATTGAGTCCATTACTTGTATTTTTGTTCAATTAACATATTCAAATATAATATTTTTCTCACTAATTAAATCAAACAACATTAACATTAAATTTAAAAATCAAAATATTCTGTTTTTGCAATTCTTCGAATTTTAAAATCTGCTATAGATAAATGAATTGTTAATACTCTGTAGAATTTCAATTTTGTAATTTTCGGAATTATCCCCTATGTCCTAACATAATTAGAAATGATTTATATAATTTTCAGGCAAATTATTTAAGAAAAAGCAAAAGCAATCAATTGTAATAAGAAGGTTTTCCACTCCTATCTAGGGATATATGCTTAACACAACATTAAAAATAGAGACTGCTATTTATAATATTCATCCATTAAAGTGTATTTTTTGCAATTGAGTCCATTACTTGTATTTTTGTTCAATTAACATATTTAAATACTATATTTTTCACATATTATATTTTTCTCACCAATTAAATTAAACGACATTAACAATAAATTTAAAAATCAAAATATTTCAATTTCACAATTTTTTGAATTTTAAAATCTGCTTGATATAACTATATTGTTAATACTTTATTGAATTTAAATTTTGTAATTTTCTAAATTGTCTCCTTTACCTCAATGCAATTTGAAATGATTTATATAATTTTTAGGCAAATTACTTAAAAAAAAGAAAAAACAATGAACTATAATAAGAAGGTTCTACACTCCCATCGAGGGATATATGCTTAACACAACATTAAAACTTGGGATTGCAATTTATAATATTCATCTATGAAAGTGTATTTTATGCAATTGAGTGCATTAGTTGTATTTTTGTTCAACTAACTTATTCAAATATTGTATTTTTCTCACCAATCAAATAAAAGGACATTAACCACAAATTTTGAAAACAAAAATATTGCATTTTTTCAATTTTTAGAATTTTAAAATCTGCTAGGGATAAGGGATAAGGGATAAAGAAATTGTCAATAATATGTAGAATTTAAATTTACAATTTTCTTAATTGTCTCATTTGCCTCAATATAATTTGAAATGATTTATAAAATTTTTGTATTCAGACAAATTACTCAGGAAAAAGGAAAACCAATGGACTCTAAAAAGATCGTTCCCCATTCTCATCTAGGGATATATGCTTTGCATAACCTTGAAACTTGATAGTACTATTTATAATATTCATCCACTAAAGTTTCTTTTGCGGAATTAAGTCCATTACTTGTATTTTTGTTCAATTAACATATTCAAATATTACATTTTTCCCACAAATCAAATCAAATGACATTAACATTAAATTTAAAAATCAAAATATTTCATTTTTGCAATTATTCGAATTTTAAAATCTGTTAGGGATAAATGAATTGTCAATACTCTGTTGAATTTAAATTTTGCAATATTCAGAATTGTCTCCTTTGCCTCAACGTAATTTGAAATGATTTATATAATTTTGAGGCAAATTACTTAAGAAAAAAAAAAGCAATTAATTGTAATAAGAAGGTTCTGCACTCCAATCTAAGGATAAATACTTAACACAATATTAAAACTAGAGACTGCTATTTATAATATTCATCCACTGAAGTATATTTTATATAATTGAGTCCATTACTTGTATTTTTGTTCAATTAACATATTCAAATATTATATTTTTCACATATTATATTTTTCTCACCAATTAAATCAAACAACATTAACAATAAATTTTAAAATCAAAATATTTCAATTTTGCAATTTTTCGAATTTTAAAATCTGCTTGGGATAAGTGAATTGTCAATACTCTGTTGAATTTAAATTTTGTAATTTTCTAAACTGTCTCTTTTACCTAAATGCAATTTAAAATGATTTATATAATCTTCAGGCAAATTTCTTAAGAAAAAGGAAAAGTAATGGATTGTAATAAGAAGGTTCTGTACTCCTATCTAGGAATATATGCTTAACACAACATTGAAACTTGGGAGTGTCATTTATAATATTCATCCACTAAATTGTATTTTATGCAATTAAGTCCATTACTTACATTTTTGTTCAATTAAGATATTCAAATATTGTATTTTTCTCACCAATCAAATCAAACGACATTAGCAATAAATTTAAAAATCAAGATATCGCATTTTTGCAATTTTTAGAATTTTAAAATCTGTTAGGGATAAACGAATTGTCAATACTCTCTTGAATTTAACTTTTGCAATTTTCTAAATTATCTCCTTTGCCTTAAAGTAATTTGAAATGATTTACATAATCTTCACCCAAATTACTTAAGAAAAAGCAAAAGTAATGGACTGTAATACGAATGTTCTGCACTTCCATCTAGGGATATATGCTAAACACAACATTGAAACTTGGGTTTGCTATTTATAATATTCATCCATTAATGTGTATTTTATGCAATTGAGTCCATTACTTGTATTTTTTGTTCAATTAACAAATTCAAATATTATATTTTTCACTTATTATATTTTTCTCACTAATTAAATCAAACAACATTAACAATAAATTTAAAAATCAAAATATTTCAATTTTACAATTTTTCAAAATTTAAAATCTACTTGGGATAAGTGAATTGTCAATACTCTGTTGAATTTAAATTTTGCAATTTTCTAAATTGTCTCTTTTACCTAAACGTAATTTAAAATAATTTATATAATTTTTAGACAAATTACTTAAGAAAATGCAAAAGTAATGGATTGTAATAAGAAGGTTCTGCACTCCCATCTAGGGGTATATGCTTAACACAACAATTAAACTTTGGATTGCTATTTATAATATTCGTCCATTAAATTGTATTTTATGCAATTGAGTTTATTACTTGTATTTTTGTTCAATTAAGATATTTAAATATTGTATTTTTCTCACCAATCAAATCAAACAACATTAACAATAAATTTACAAATCAAAATATTGCACTTTCTAAATTTTTAAAATTTTAAAATCTGCTAGGGATAAATAAATTGTCAAAAATCTGTTGAATTTAAATTTTGAAAATTTCCTAATTGTCTCCTTTGCCTCAATGCAATTCGAAATAATTTATAGAATTCTTGTTTTCAGACAAATTAGTTAAGAAAAAGGAAAAGGAAAGGACTCTAACAAGATGGTTCCCCACTCCCATCTAGGGATATACGCTTTACACAATCTTGAAAGTTGAGATTGTTATTTATGATATTCAATCCACTAAAGTGTCTTTTATGAAATTGAGTCCATTACTTGTAATTTTGCTCAATTAATAGATTCAAATTTTATACTTTTCACATATTATATTTTTCTCACCAATTGAATCAAACGACATTAACAATAAATTTAAAAATCAAAATATTTCAATTTTTCAATTTTTAGAATTTTAAAATCTGCTAAGGATAAAAGAATTGTTAATAATCTGTAGAATTTAAATTTTGCAATTTTCTTAATTGTCTCCATTGCCTTAATGTAATTTGAAATGATTTATAGATTTCTAGTCTTTAGACAAATTACTTAGGAAAAAGGAAAACCAATAGACTCTAAAAAGATGGCTCCTCACTCCCATTTGGGATATATGATTTACACAACCTTAAAACTTCAGATTGTTATTTATAATATTCATCCACTAAAGTGGCTTTTATGGAATTGTGTCCATTACTTGTATGTTTGTTCAATTGACATATTCAAATATTATATTTTTCACATATTATATTTTTCTCACCAATTAAAACAAACGACATGAACAATAAATTTAAAAATTAAAATATTACAGTTTTGCAATTTTTAAAATTTTAAAATCTACTAGAGATAAATGAATTGTCACTACTCTATTGAATTTAACTTTTGCAATTTTCTGAATTGTCTCAATGCAATTTGAAATGACTTATATAATATTCAGGCAAATTACTTAAGAAAAACCAAAAGCAATGAACTGTAATAAGAAGGTTCTGCACTCCCATCTAGGGTATATGCTTAACACAACAATGAAACTTGGGATTACTATTTATAATATTCATCCACTAAATTGTATTTTATGCAATTAAGTTCATTACTTGTATTTTTGTTCAATTAACATATTCAAATATTATATTTTTCACATATTATATTTTTCTCACCATTTAAATCAAACGACATTAACATTAAATTTAAAAATCAAAATATTTCAATTTTTGTAATTTTTCAAAATTTAAAATCTGATAGGGATAAATGAATTGTCAATACTCTGTTGAATTTAAATTTTGTAATTATCGGAATTGTCTCCTTTGCCTCAACGTAATTTGAAATGATTTATATAATCTTCAAGCAATTTACTTAAGAAAAAGCAAAAGCAATGGACTATAATAAGAAGGTTTTGCACTCCTATCTAGGCATATATACTTAACACAACAATGAAATTTCAGATTGTTATTTATAATATTTATCCACTAAATTGTATTTTAAGCAATTAAGTCCATTAATTGTATTTTCGTTCAATTAAGATATTCAAATACTATATTTTTCACACCAATCAAATCAAACGACATTAACAATAAATTTAAAAATCAAAATATTGCATTTTTGTTATTTTTAGAATTTTAAAATATGCTAGGAGTAAATGAATTGTCAATACGCTATTGAATTTAACTTTTACAATTTTCTGAATTATCTCCTTTGCCTCAATGCAATTTGAAATGATTTATATAATCTTCAAGCAAATTACTTAAGAAAAAGCAAAAGCAATGAATTTTAATAAGAAGGTTCTGCACTCCTATCTAGGAATATATGCTTAACACAACATTGAAACTTGGGAGTGTCATTTATAATATTCATCTACTAAATTGTATTGTATGCAATTGAGTCCATTACTTATATTTTTGTTCAATTAAGATATTCAAATATTGTATTTTTCTCACCAATCAAATCAAATGACATTAGCAATAAATTTAAAAATCAAAATATCACATTTTTGCAAGTTTTAGAATTTTAAAATCTGCTAAGGATAAATGAATTGTCAATACGCTCTTGAATTTAACTTTTGCAATTTTCTGAATTGTCTCCTTTGCCTTAACATAATTTGAAATGATTTACATAATTTTCAGCCAAATTACTTAAGAAAAAGCAAAAGCAATGGACTGTAATACGAATGTTCTGCACCTCCATCTAGGGATATATGCTAAACATAACATTCAAACTTGGGTTTGCTATTTATAATATTAATCCACTAAAGTGTATTTTATGTAATTGAGTCCATTACCTGTATTTTTGTTCAATTGACATATTCAAATATTATATTTTTCACGTATTATATTTTTCTCACCAATGAAATCAAATGATATTAACAATAAATTTAAAAATCAAAATATTTCAATTTTGCAATTTTTTGAATTTTAAAATCTGCTAAGGATAAATGAATTGTCAGTACTGTATTGAATTTAAATTTTGTAATTATCAGAATTGTCTCCTTTGCTTCCACGCAATTTCAAATCATTTATATAAATTTCAGGCAAATTACTTAAGAAAAAGCAAAAGCAATGGACTATAATAAAAAGGTTTTGCACTCCAATCTAGGGATATATGCTTAAGACATCATTGAAACTTGGATTTGCTATTTATAATATTCATCTACTTAAGTGTATTTTTCACATATTATATTTTTCTCAGCAATTAAATTAAACGACATTAACAATAAATTTAAAAATCAAAATATTTCAATTTTGTAATTTTTCAATTTTCAAAATTTGCTAGGGATAAATGAACTGTCAGTAGTTTCCTGTATTTAAATTTTGCAATTTGCTAAATTATCTCCTTTGCCTAAATACAATTTGAAATGATTGATATAATTTTCAGGCAAATTATTTAAGAAAAAGCAAAAGCAATGGACTGTAATAAGAAGGTTCTGCACTCCCATGTAAGGGTATATGCTTAACACAATATTGAAACTTGGGATTACTATTTACAATATTCATCCACTAAAGTGTATTTTATGTAATTGAGTCCATTATTTGTATTTTTGTTCAATTAAGATATTCAAATATTGTATTTTTCACACCAATCAAATCAAACCACATTAACAATAAATTTAAAAATCAAAATATTGCATTTTTGCAATTTTTAAAATTTTAAAATTTATTAAGGATAAATGAATTGTCAATACGCTGTTGAATTTAACTTTAGCAATTTTCTGAATTGTCTCCTTTGCCTCAACACAATTTGAAATGATTTATATAATCTTCAGCCCAATTACTTAAGAAAAAGCAAAACTAATGGACTATAATAAGAAGGTTATGCACTTCCATTTAGGGATATATGCTTAACACAACATTGAAATTTGGGTTTGCTATTTATAATATTCATCCATTAAGGTGTATCTTATGCAATTGAGTCCATTATGTGTATTTTTGTTCAATTAACATATTCAAATATTGTATTTTTCACATAATATATTTTTCTCTCCAATCAAATCAAACGACATTAATAATAAATTTAAAAATCAAAATATTCCATTTTTGCAATTTTTAGAATTTTAAAATCTGCTCGAGATAAAAAAATTGTTAATAATTTGTAGAATTTAAATTTTGCAATTTTCTTAGTTGTCTTCTTTGCCTCAATGTAATTTGAAACGATTTGTAGAATTCCTGTCATCAAACAAATTATTTAGAGATAAATGAATTCTCAATACTCTGTTGAATTTAAATTTTTCAATATTAGTAATTGTCTCCTTTGCCTCAACGCAATTTGAAATGATTTATATAATCTTTAGGCAAATTATTTAACAAAAAGCAAAAGCAATGGATTGTAATAAGAAGGTTCTGCACTCCTATCTAGGAATATATACCTAACACAAAATTGAAACTTGAGACTACTATTTATAATATTGATCCACTAAAATATATTTTATACAATTGAGTCCATTACTTGTATTTTTGTTCAATTAACATATTCAAATATTATATTTTTCACATATTATATTTTTCTCAGCAATTAAATCAAACTACATTAACAATAAATTTTAAAATCAAAATATTTCAATTTTACAATTTCTCAAATTTCAAAATCTGCTAGGGATAAGTGAATTGTCAGTACTCTGTTGAATTTACATTTTGCAATTTTCTAAATTGTCTCCTTTGCCTAAACGCAATTTGAAATGATTGATATAATCTTCAAGCAAATTACTTAAGAAAAGGCAAAAGTAATGGATCGTAATAAGAAGGTTCTGCACTCCTATCTCGGGATATATGCTTAACACAACAATGAAACTTAAGATTTCTATTTATAATATTTATTTACTAAATTGTCTTTTATACAATTGAGTCCATTACTTGTATTTTTGTTCAATTAAGATATTCAAATATTGTATTTTTCACACCAATCAAATCAAACGACATTAACAATAAATTTGAAAATCAAAATTTTCCATTTTTGCAATTTTTAGAATTTTAAAATCTACTAGCGATAAATGAATTGTTAATATGCTGTTGAATTTAACTTTTGCAATTTTCTGAATTGTCTCCTTTGCCTCAACACAATCTGAAATGATTTATATAATCTTCAGCCAAATTACTTAAGAAAAAGCAAAACCAATGGACTGTAGTAAGAAGGTTATGCACTTCCATCTAGGGATATCTACTTAACACAACATTGAAACTTGGGTTTGCTATTGATAATATTCATCCACTAAGGTGTATTTTATGCAATTGAGTCCATTATGTGTATTTTTGTTCAATTGACGTATTCAAATATTGTATTTTTCACATAATATATTTTTCTCTCCAATCAAATCAAACGACATTAATAATAAATTTAAAAATCAAAATATTCCATTTTTGCAAATTTTAGAATTTTAAAATTTGCTCGAGATAAAGAAATTGTTAATAATTTGTAGAATTTAAATTTTGCAATTTTCTTAATTGTCTCCTTTGCCTCAATGTAATTTGAAACGATTTACAGAATTCTTGTCTTCAAACAAATTACTTAGAAAAAAGGAAAACCGATGGACACTAAAAAGTTGGTTCTCCACTCCCATCTAGGGATATATGCTTTACACAACCTTGAAACTTAAGATTGCTATTTATAATACTCATCCTCTAAAGTGTATTTTATGCAATTGAGTCCATTACTTGTATTTTTGTTCAATTAACATATTCAAATATTATATTTTTCTCACCAATTAAATCAAACGACATTAATATTAAATTTAAAAATCAAAATATTTCAATTATGCAATTTTTTGAATTTTAAAATCTGCTAGGGATAAATAAATTCTCAATACTTTGTTGAATTTAAATTTTGCAATTTTTAGAATTGTCTCCTTTGCCTCAATGCAATTTGAAATGATTTATATAATCTTCAAGCAAATTATTTAAGAAAAAACAAAAGTAATAGACTGTAATAAGAAGGTTCTGTACTCTCATATAGGGATAACATTGATCAACTAAAGTGTATTTTATGCAATTGAGTCCATTACTTGTATCTTTGTTCAATTAACATATTCAAATGTTATATTTTTCACATATTATATTTTTCTCAACAATTAAATCAAAAGACATTAACAATAAATTTAAAAATCAAAATATTTCAATTTTGTAATTTTTCGAATTTCAAAATCTGTTAGGGATAAGTGAATTGTCAATACACTATTGAATTTAACTTTTACAAATTTCTGAATTGTCTCCTTTGCTTCAACGCAATTTGAAATGATTTATATAATCTTCAGCCAAATTACTTAAGAAAAGGTAAAAGTAATGGACTATAATAAGAAGGTTTTGCACTTCCACCTAAGGATATAAGTTTAACACAACATTGAAACTTGGATTTGCTATTTATAATATTCATCCACTAAGGTGTATTTTATGTTATTGAGTCCATTATGTGTATTTTTGTTCAATTAACATATTCAAATATTGTATTTTTTACATAATATATTTTTATCACCAATCAAATCAAACGACATTAATAGTAAATTTAAAAATCAAAATATTCCATTTTTGGAATTTTTAGATTTTTAAAATCTGCGCTAGATCAAGAAATTGTTAATAATCTGTAAAATTTAAATTTTGCAATTTTCTTAATTGTCTCCTTTGCCGCAATGTAATTTGAAACGATTTGTAGAATTTCTATATTCAGACAAATTACTTAGAAAAAAGGAAAACTAATAGACTCTAAAAAGTTGGTTCCCCACTCCCATTTAGGGATATATGCTTTACACAACCTTGAAACTTGAGATTGCTATTTATAATATTCATCCACTAAAGAGTATTTTATGGAATTGAGTTCATTACTTGTATTTTTGTTCAATTGACATATTCAAATATTATATTTTTGACATATTATATTTTTCTCACCAATTAAATCAAACGACACTAACAATAAACTTAAAAATCAAAATATTGCATTTTTGCAATTTTTAGAATTTTAAAATCTATAAAGGATAAATGGATTGTGAATACTCTATTGAATTTAACTTTTGCAATTTTTGGAATTGACTCCTTTGCCTCAACGCAATTTGAAATGATTTATATAATCTTCAAGCAAATTATTTAAGGAAAAGGAAAAGCAATAGACTATAATAAGAAGGTTCTGCACTCTCATCTAAGGATATATACTTAACACAACATTGACACTTGAGTTCGCTATTTATAATATTCATCCACTAAAATGTATTTTATTGAATTGAGTCCATTACGTGTATTTTTGTTCAATTGACATATTCAAATATTGTATTTTGCACATATTATATTTCTATCACCAATCAAATCAAATGACATTAACAATAAATTTAAAAATCAAAATATTTCATTTTTGCAATTTTTAGTATTTTAGAATCTGCTCAGGATAAAGAAATTGTTAATAATCTGTAGAATTTAAATTTTGAAATTTTCTTAACTGTCTCCTTTGCCTCAATGTAATTTGAAACGATTTATAGGATTGTTGTCCTCAGACAAATTACTTAGAAAAAAGGAAAACTGATGGACACTAAAAAGTTGGTTCCCCATTCCCATCTAGGGATATATGCTTTACATAACCTTGAAACTTGAGATTGCCATTTATAATACTCATCCACTAAAGTGTATTTTATGGAATTAAGTCCATTACTTGTATTTTTGTTCAATTGACATATTCGAATATTATATTTCTCACGTATTATATTTTTCTCACCAATGAAATCAAACGACATTAACAATAAATTTAAAAATCAAAATATTTCAATTTTGTAATTTTTCGAATTTTAAAATCTGCTAGGGATAAATGAATTATCAGTACTCTGTTGAATTTAAATTTTGTAATTATCAAAATTGTCTCCTTTACCTCCACGCAATTTGAAATGATTTATATAAATTTCAGGCAAATTACTTAAGAAAAAGCAAAAACAATGGACAGTAATAAGAAGGTTCTGCACTCCCATCTAGGAATATATGCTTAAGACAACATTGAAACTTAGGTTTGCTATTTATGATATTCATCCACTAAAGTATATCTTATGCAATTGAGTCCATTACTTGTATTTTCTTTTCAATTAATATATTCAAATATTATATTTTTCTCACCAAGTAAATCAAACGACATTAACATTAAATTTAAAAATCAAAATATTTCAATTATGCAATTTTTCAAATTTTAAAATCTGCTAGAGATAAATGAATTTTCAATACTTTGTTGAATTTAAATTTTTCAATTTTTGTAATTGTTTCTTTTGCCTCAGCGTAATTTGAAATGATTTAAATAATTTTCAAGCAAATTATTTAACAAAAAGCAAAAGTAATGGATTGTAATAAGAAGGTTCTGCACTCCCATTTAGGGATATATGCTTAAGACAACATTAAAACTTAGGTTTGCTATTTATAATATTCATCCACTAAAGTGTCTTTTATGCAATTGAGTCCATTGCGTGTTATTTTGTTCAATTAAGATATTGAAATATTGTATTTTTCTTACCAATCAAATCAAACGACATTAACAATAAATTTAAAAATCAAAATATTGCATTTTTGCAATTTCTAAAATTTTAAAATCGGCTAGAGATAAATGAATTGTCAATTCTCTATATAATTTAAATTTTGCTATTTTCTAAATTGGCTCCTTTACCTCAACACAATTCAAAATGATTTATATAATCATTAGGCAAATTACTTAAGAGAAAACAAAAGGAATGGACTGTAATAAAAAGGTTCTGCACTCCCACCTAGAGATATATGCCTAAGACAACATTGAAACTTGAGATTATTATTTATAATATTCATCCAATAAAGTGTCTTTAATGCAATTGAGTCCATTACTTGTATTTTTCTTCAATTAACTTATTCAAATATTGTATTTTTCTCACCAATCAAATCAAATGACATTAACAACAAATTGAAAAATCAAAATGTTGCATTTTTGAAATTTTTAGAACCTTAAAATAAATTGTCAATAATCATTAGAATTTCAATTTTTCAATTTTTTTAATTGTCTCCTCTGCCTTAATGCAATTTAAAATGATTTATAAAATTCTTATCTTCCAACAAATTACATAGGAAAAAGGAAAAGCAATGCACTCAAATAAGATGGTTCCCCACTCCTATCTAAGGATATATGATTTACACAACCTTGAAACTTGAGATTGTTATTTATAATATTCATCCAATAAAGTGTATTTTATGCAATTTAGTCCATTACTTGTAATTTTGTTCAATTAACTTATTCAAATATTGTATTTTTCTCACTAATCAAATTAAACAACATCAACAACAAATTTAAAAATCAAAATATTGCATTTATGCAATTTTTGGAACTTTAAAATTAGCTAGGGATAAATAAATCGTCAATAATCATTAGAATTTAAATTTTTCAATTTTCTTAATTGTCTCCTCTGCCTTAGTGTAATTTAAAATGATTTATGGAATTCTTGTTTTTTAACAAATTACTTAGGAAAAAAGAAAAGCAATGGACTTGAATAAGATGGTTTCCCACTCGCATTTAGGGATACATGCTTTAAACAACCTTGAAACTTGAGATTGTTATTTATAATATTCATTCAGTAAAGTGTATTTTATGCAATTCAGTCCATTACTTGTAATTTTCTTCAATTAACTTATTCAAATATTGTATTTTTCTCACCAATCAAATCAAACGACATTAACAACAAATTTAAAAATCAAAATATTGCATTTTTGCAATTGTTGGAACTTTAAACTCAGCTAGGGATAAATAAATCGTCAATAATCATTAGAATTTAAATTTTGCAATTTTTTTAATTGTCTCCTCTAACTCAGTGTAATTTAAAATGATTTATGGAATTCTTGTTTTTTAACAAATTACTTAGGAAAAAGGAAAAGCAAAGGACTTAAATAAAATGGTTTCCCACTCGCATTTAGGGATATATGTTTTACACAACCTTGAAACTTGAGATTGTTATTTATAATATTCATCCACTAAAGTGTATTTTATGCAATTGAGTCCATTACTTGTAATTTTGTCCAATTAACTTATTCAAATATTGTATTTTTCTCACCAATCAAATCAAATGACATTAATAACAAATTTAAAAATCAAAATATTGCATTTTTGCAATTTTTCAAACTTTAAAATTAGCTAGAGATAAATAAATCTTCAATAATAATTAGAATTTAAATTTTGCAATTTTCTTAATTGTCTCCCCTGCCTTAGTGCAATTTAAAATGATTTATGGAATTCTTGTTTTTTAACAAATTAATTAGGAAAAAAGAAAAGTAATGGACTCGAATAAGATGGTTTCCCACTCGCATTTAGGGATATATGCTTTACACAACCTTGAAACTTGAGATTGTTATTTATAATATTCATCCATTAAAGTGTATTTTATGCAATTTAGTCCATTACTTGTAATTTTTTAATTAAGTTATTCAAATATTGTATTTTTCTCACCAATCAAATCAAACGACATTAACAACAAATTTAAAAATCAAAATATTGCATTTTTGCATTTGTTGAAACTTTAAACTCTGCTAGGGATAAATAAATCGTCAATAATCATTATAATTTAAATTTTGCAATTTTTTTTAATTTTCTCCTCTGCCTCAGTGTAATTTAAAATGATTTATGGAATTCTTGTTTTTTAACAACTTACCTATGAAAAACAAAAAGCAAAGGACTTAAATAAGATGGTTTCCCACTCGCATTTAGGGATATGTGTTTTACACAACCTTTAAACTTGAGATTGTTATTTATAATATTCATCCACTAAAGTGTATTTTATGCAATTGAGTCCATTACTTGTAATTTTGTCGAATTAACTTATTCAAATATTGTATTTTTCTCACCAATCAAATCAAATGACATTAATAACAAATTTAAAAATCAAAATATTGCATTTTTGCAATTTTTTGAACTTTAAAATTAGCTAGGAATAAATAAATCGTCAATAAGAATTAGAATTTAAATTTCGCAATTTTCTTAATTGTCTCCTCTGCCTTAGTGCAATTTAAAATGATTTATGGAATTCTTGTTTTTTAACAAATTACTTAGGAAAAAGGAAAAGCAATGGACTCGAATAAAATGGTTTCCCACTCGCATGTAGGGATATATGCTTTACACAACTTTGAAACTTGAGATTGTTATTTATAATATTCATCCACTAAAGTGTATTTTATTCAATTCAATCCATTACTTGTAATTTTCTTCAATTAACTTATTCAAATATTGTATTTTTCTCACCAATGAAATCAAACGACATTAACAACAAATTTAAAAATCAAAATATTGCATTTTTGCAATTTTTTGAACTTTAAAATCAGCTAGGGATAAATAAATCGTCAATAATCATTTGAATTTAAATTTTGCAATTTTCTTAATTGTCTACTCCGCCTCAGTGCAATTTAAAATGATTTATGGAATTCTTGTTTTTTAACAAATTACTTAGGGAAAAGGAAAAGAAATGGACTCGAATAAGACGGTTTCCTACTCACATTTAAGGATATATGCTTTACAAAACCTTCAAACTTGAGATTATTATTTATAATATTAATCTACTAAAGTGTATTTTATGCAATTGAGTCCATTACTTGTAATTTTGTTCAATTAACTTACTCAAATATTGAATTTTTCTCACCAATCAAATCAAATGACATTAACAACAAATTTAAAAATCAAAATATTGCACTTTTGCAACTTTTTTAATTTTAAAATCTGCTAGGGATAAATAAATTGTCAATAATCTGTTGAATTTAAATTTTAAAATTTCTTAATTGTCTCCTTTGCCTCAATGCAAATTGAAATGATTTATAAAATTCTTGTCTTCAGATAAATTAGTTAAGAAAAAGGAAAAGGAATGGACTCTAATAAGATGGTTCCCCACTCCCATATGGGGATATATGCTTCACATAACCTTGAAACTTGAGATTGTTATTTATAATATTCATCCACTAAAGTGTATTATATGCAATTGAGTCCATTACTTGTATTTTTGTCCAATTAATTTATTCAAATAATGTATTTTTTACACCAATCAAATCAAACGACATTAACAACAAATTTAAAAATCAAAATATTCTATTTTTGCAATTTTTAGAACTTTAAAATCAGTTAGGCATAAATAAATCATCAATAATCATTAAAGTTTAAATTTTACAATTTTCTTAATTGTCTCCTCAACCATAGTGCAATTTAAAACGATTTATAAAATTCTTGTCTTTGAACAAATTACTTAGGAGAAAAGAAAAGTAATGCACTCGAATAAGACGGTTTCCCACACGCATTTAATGATATATGCTTTATATAATTTTGAAACTTGAAATTATTATTTATAATATTCATTCACTAAAGTGTATTTTATGCAATTGAGTCCATTACTTGTAATTTTGTTCAATTAACTTACTCAAATATTGTATTTTTCTCACCAATCAAATCAAACGACATTATGAACAAATTTAAAAATGAAAATATTGCATTTTTGCAATTTTTAAAACCATAAAATTAGCTAGAGATAAATAAATCGACAATAATCATTAGAATTTAAATTTTGCAATTTTCTCAATTGTCTCCTCTGCCTCAGTGCAATTTAAAATAATTTATGGAATTCTTGTTTTTTAACAAATTACTTAAGGAAAAGGAAAAACAATGGATTCGAATAAGACGGTTTCCCACTCGCATTTACTGATATATGCTTTACATAACCTTGAAAGTTTAAATTATTATTTATAATATTCATCCACAAAAGTGTATTTTATGCAATTAAGTCCATTACTTGTAATTTGGTTCAATTAACTTACTCAAATATTGTATTTTTCTCACCAATCAAATCAAACGACATTACGAACAAATTTAAAAATCAAAATATTGCATTTTTGAAATTTTTAAAACCTTAAAATCAGCTAGGGATAAATAAATCGACAATAATCATTAGAATTTAAATTTTTCAATTTTCTCAATTATCTCCTCTGCCTCAATACAATTTAAAATGATTTATGAAATTCTTCTTTTTTAACAAATTACTTAGGAAAAAGGAAAGGCAATGGACTCAAATAAGACGGTTTCTCACTCGCATTTAATGATATATGCCTTACATAACCTTGAATCTTTCAATTATTATTTATAATATTCATCCACTAAAGTGTATTTTATGCAATTCAGTCCATTACATGTAATTTTGTTCAATTAACTTACTCAAATATTGTATTTTACTCACCAATCAAATCAAATGACATTACGAACAAATTTAAAATCAAAATATTGCAATTTTGCAAGTTTTAGAATTTTAAAATCTGCTAGCGATAAATAAATTGTCAATAATCTGTTGAATTTAAATTTTTAAAATTCCTTAATTGTCCCCTTTGCCTGAATGAAATTTGAAATGATTTATAAAATTCTAATCTTCAAACAAATTAGTTAAGGAAAAGGAAAAGGAATTGACACCAATAAGATGGTTCCCCACTCCCATATAGGGATATATGCTTCACACAACCTTAAAACTTGAGATTGTTATTTATAATATTCATCCACTAAAGTGCATTTTATGGAATTGAGTCTATTACTTGTATTTTTGCTCAATTAACTTGGTCAAATATTGTATTTCTCTAACCAATCAAATCAAATCACATTAAGAACAAATTTAAAAATCAAAATATGGCACTTGTGCAAGTTTTAGAATTTTAAAATCTGCTAGGGATAAATAAATTGTCAATAATCTGTTAAATTTAAATTTTCAAAATTCCTTAATTGACCCCTTTGCCTCAATGCAATTTGAAATGATTTATAAAATTCTTGTCTTCAGAAAAATTAGTTAAGAAAAAGGAAAAGGAATGGACTCTAATAAGATGGTTCCCCACTCCCATATGGGGATATATGCTTCACACAACCTTGAAACTTGAGATTGTTATTTATAATATTCATCCACTAAAGTGTATTGTATGTAATTGAGTCCATTACTTGCATTTTTGTTCAATTAATTTACTCAAATATTGTATTTTTCTCACCAAACAAATCAAACGACATTAACAACAAATTTAAAAATCAAAATATTGCACTTTTGCAATTTTTAGAATTTTAAAATCTACTAGAAATAAATAAATTGTCAATAATCTATTGAGTTTAAATTTTAAAAATTTCATAATTGTCCCCTTTGCCTCCATGCAATTTGAAATAATTTATAGAATTCTTGTTTTAAGATAAATTAGTTAAGAAAAAGGAAAAGGAATGGACTCTAATAAGATGGTTGCCCACTTCCATATGGGCATATATGCTTCACATAACCTTCAAACCCGAGATTGTTATTTATAATATTCATCCAGTAAAGTGTATTTTATGCAATTGAGTCCCTTACTTGTATTTTTGTTCAATTAACTTACTCAAATATTATATTTCTCTAACTAATCAAATCAAACGACATTAAGAACAAATTTAAAAATCAAAATATTGCACTTGTGCAAGTTTTAGAATTTTAAAATCTACTAGGAATAAATAAATTGTCAATAATCTCTTGAATTTAAATTTTCAAAATTCCTTAATTGTCCCCTTTGCCTCAATGCAATTTGAAATGATTTATAAAATTCTTGTCTTCAGATAAATTAGTTAAGAAAAAGGAAAAGGAATGGACTCTAATAAGATGGTTCCCCACTCCCATATGGGGATATATGCTTCACACAACCTTGAAACTTGAGATTGTTATTTAAAATATTCATCCACTAAAGTGTATTGTATGTAATTGAGTCCATTACTTGTATTTTTGTTCAATTAATTTACTCAAATATTGTATTTTTCTAACCAATCAAATCAAACGACATTAACAACAAATTTAAAAATCAAAATATTGCACTTTTGCAATTTTTAGAATTTTAAAACCTGCTAGGGACAAATAAATTTTCAATAATCTGTTGAGTTTAAATTTTTAAAATTTCTTAACTGTACCCTTTATCTCAACGCAATTTGAAATGATATAAAAATTGTTTTCTTCAGACAAATTAGTTAAGAAAAAGGAAAAAGAATGGCCCCTAATAAGATGGCTCCCCACTCCCATATGGGGATATATCCCTCACACAACCTTGAAACTTGAGATTGCTATTTATAATATTCATCCACCAAAAGTGTATTTTACGTAATTAAGTCCATTACTTGTATTTTTGTTCAATTAATTTACTCAAATATTGTATTTTTCTCACAAATCAAATCAAACGACATTAACAACAAATTGAAAAATCAAAATATTACACTTTTGCAATTTTTAGAATTTTCAAATCAGATAGGGATAAATAAATTGTCAATAATCTGTTGAATTTAAATTTTAAAAATTTCATAATTGTCCCCTTTGCCTCAATGCAATTTGAAATAATTTATAGAATTCTTCTTTTTAGATAAATTAGTTAAGAAAAAGGAAAAGGAATGGACTCTAATAAGATGGTTGCCCATTTCGATATGGGGATATATGCTTCACACAACCTTGAAACTTGAGATTATTATTTGTAATAATCATCAACTAAAGCGTATATGGAATTGAGTCCATTACTTGTATTTTTGTTCCATTAACTTAGTCAAATATTGTATTTTTCTAAGCAATCACATCAAACGACATTAAGAACAAATTTAAAAATCAAAATATTGCACTTGTGCAAGTTTTAGAATTTTAAAATCTGCTGGGGATAAATAAATTGTCAATAATCTGTTGAATTCAAATTTTCAAAATTCCTTAATTGTCCCCTTTGCCTCAATGCAATTTGAAATGATTTATAAAATTCTTGTCTTCAGACAAATTAGTTAAGAAAAAGGAAAAGGAATGGACTCTAATAAGATGGTTCCCCACTTCCATATGGGGATATATGCTACACACAACCTTGAAACTTGAGATTGTTATTTATAATATTCATCCACT
>JAHOYR010000014.1:4675596-4697149 GCA_023213295.1 Bruguiera hainesii
TCACCAATCAAATCAAATGACATTAACAACAAATTTAAAAATCAAAATATTACATTTTTGCCATTTTGAAAATCTTAAAATCAGTTAGGGATAAATAAATCGTCAATAATCATTAGAATTTAAAATTTTTAATTTTCCTAATTGTCTCTCTGCCTCAGTGCAATTTAAAATGATTTATGGAATTCTTGTTTTTTAACAAATTACTTAGGAAAAAGGGAAAGAAATGGACTCGAATAAGACAGTTTCCCACTCACATTTAAGGACATATGCTTTACACAACTTTGAAACTTGAGATTATTATTTATAATATTCATCCACTAAAGTGTATTTTATGCAATGGAGTCCATTACTTATAATTTTGTTCAATTAACTTACTCAAATATTGTATTTTTCTCACCAATCAAATTAAACGACATTAACAACAAATTGAAAAATCAAAACATTGCACTTTTCCAATTTTTAGAATTTTAAAATTTGCTACGGATATATAAATTGTTAATAATCTGTTGAATTTAAAATTTAAAATTTTCTTAATTGACCCCCTTGCCTCAATGCAATTTGAAATGTTTTATAGAATTCTTGTCTTTAGATAAATTAGTTAAGAAAAAGGAAAAGGAATGGACTCTAATAAGATGGTTCCCCAATCCCATATAGGGATATATGCTTCACACAACTTTGAAACTTAAGATTGCCTATTTATAATATTCATCCACTAAAGTGAATTTTCTGCAATTGAATTCATTACTTTTAATTTTGTTCAATTAACTTTCTCAAATATTGTATTTTTCTTACCAATCCAATCAAACGACATTAACAACAAATTGAAACATCAAAATATTACATTTTTGCAATTTTTAAAACCTTAAAATCAGCTAGAGATAAATAGATCGTCAATAATCATTAGAATTTAAATTTTGCAATTTTCTTAATTATCTCCTTTGCCTCAGTGCAATTTAAAATGATCTATGGAATTCTTGTGTTTTAACAAATTACTTAGGAAGAAGGAAATGCAATGGATTCGAATAAGATGGTTTCCCACACGCATTTAACGATATCTGCTTTACATAACCTTGAAACTTAAAATTCTTATTTATAATATTCATCCAAAAAAGTGTATTTTATACAATTGAGTCCATTACTTGTAATTTTTTTCAATTAACTTACTCAAATATTGTATTTTTCTCACCAATCAAATCAAACGACATTAACAACAAATTTAAAAATCAAAATATTGCATTTTTGCAATTTTTAAAACCTTAAAATCAGCTAGGGATAAATAAATCGTCAATAATCATTAGATTTTAAATTTTGCAATTGTCTTAATTGTCTCTTCCGCCTCAGAGCAATTTAAAATGATTTATGGAATTCTTGTATTTTAACAAATTACTTAGGAAAAAGGGAAAGAAATGGACTCGAATAAGACGGTTTCCCACTCGCATATAAGGATATATGCTTTACACAACCTCGAGACTTGAGATTATTATTTATAATATTCATCCACTAAAGTGTATTTATGCAATTTAGTCCATTACTTGTAATTTTGATCAATTATTTTACTCAAATATTGTATTTCTCTCACCAATCAAATCAAATGACACTTACAACAAATTTAAAAATCAAAATATTCCACTTTTGCAATTTTTAGAATTTTAAAATCTGTTAGGGATAAATAAATTGTGAATAATCTGTTGAATTTAAATTTTTAAAATTTCTTAATTGTCCCCTTTACCTCAATGCAATTTGAAAGGATTTATAGAATTCTTGTCTTCAAATAAGTTAGTTAAGAAAAAGGAAATGGAATGGACTCTAATAAGAAGGTTCCCCACTCTCATATGGGGGTATATGCTATACACAACCTTGAAAAATGACATTGATATTTATAATATTCATCCATTCAAGTGTATTTTATGCAATTGAGTCCATTACTTGTATTTTTGTTCAATTAATTTATTCAAATATTGTATTTTTCACACAAATCAAATCAAACGACATTAACAACAAATTTAAAAATCAAAATATTGTATATTTGCAATTTTGAAAACCTTAAAATCAGCTAGGGATAAATAAATCGTCAATAATCATTAGAATTTAAATTTTGCAATTTTCTTACTTGTCTTCTCTGCCACAGTGCAATTTAAAATGATTTATGGAATTCTTGTTTTTTAACAAATTACTTAGAAAAAAAGAAAAGAAAAGAACTCGAATAGGACGATTTCCCACTCGCATTTAAGGATATATGCTTTACATAACCATGAAATTTAAAATTATGATTTATAATATTCATCCACTAAAATGTATTTTATGCAATTGAGTCCATTACTTGTAATTTTGTTCAATTAACTCACTCAAATATTGTATTTTTCTCACCAATCCAATCAAACGACATTAACAACAAATTTGAAAATCAAAATATTGCACTTTTGCAATTTTTAGATTTTTAAAATCTGCTAGGGATAAATAAATTGTCAATAATCTGTTGAATTTAAATTTTCAAAATTCCTTAATTGTCCCCTTTGCCTCAATGCAATTTGAAATGATTTATAAAATTCTTGTTTTCAGACAAATTAGTTAAGAAAAAGGAAAAGGAATGGACTCTAATAAGATGGTTACCCACTCCCATATGGGGATATATGCTTCACACAACCTTGAAACTGAAGATTACTTTTTATAATATTGATCAACTAAAGTGTATTTTATGCAATTGAGTCCATTACTTGTATTTTTGTTCAATTAATTTCTTCAAATATTGTGTTTTTCACACCAATCAAATGGAACGACAGTAACAACAAATTTAAAAATCAAAATATTGTATTTTTGCAATTTTTAGAACATTAAAATCTGTTAGCGATAAATAAATCGTCAATAATCTTTAGAGTTTAAAATTTTCAATTTTCTTAATTGTCTCCTTTGCCTCAGTGCAATTTAATGTGATTTATAAAATTCTTGTCTTCTAAGAAATTACATAGGAAAAAGGAAAAGCAATGGACTCGAATAAGATGGTTCCCTACTCTCATTTAGGGATATATACTTTACACAACATTAAAACTTGAGATTGCTATTTATAATATTCATCCACTAAAGTGTATTTTATGCAATTGAGTCCATTACTTGTAATTTTGTTCAATTAACTTACTCAAATATTGTATTTTTCTCACCAATCAAATCAAATGACTTTAACAACACATTGAAAAATCAAAATATTGCATTTTTGCAATTTGAAAACCTTAAAATCTGCTAAGGATAAATAAATCGTCAATAATCATTAGAATTTAAATTTTTCAATTTTCTTAATTGTCTCATCCGCCTCAGAGCAATTTAAAATGATTTATGGAATTCTTGTATTTTAATAAATTACTTAGGAAAAAGGGAAAGAAATGGACTTGAATAAGACGGTTTCCCACTCGCATTTAAGGATATATGCTTTACACAACCTTGAAACTTGAGATTATTATTTATAATATTCATCCACTAAAGTGTATTTATGCAATTGAGTCCATTACTTGTAATTTTGATCAATTATTTTACTCAAAGATTGTATTTTCCTCACCAATCAAATCAAATGACATTTACAACAAATTTAAAAATCAAAATACTGCATTGTTGAAATTTTTAGAATTTTAAAATCTGTTAGAGATAAATAAATTGTGAATAATCTGTTGAATTTAAATTTTTAAAATTTCTTAATTGTCCCCTTTACCTCAATGCAATTTGAAAGCATTTATAGAATTCTTGTCTTCAAATAAATTAGTTAAGAAAAAGGAAATGGAATGGACTCTAATAAGAAGGTTCCCCACTCCCACATGGGTGTATATGTTACACACAACCTTGAAACATGACATTGCTATTGATAATATTCGTCCACTAAAGTGTATTTTATGCTATTGAGTCCATTACTTGAATTTTTGTTCAATTAATTTATTCAAATATTGTATTCTTCACACCAATCAAATCGAACGACATTAACAACAAATTTAAAAATCAAAATATTTTATTTTTGCAATTTTAAGAACTTTAAAATCAGTTAGGGATAAATAAATCGTCAATAATCATTAGAGTTTAAATTTTGCAATTTTCTTAATTGCCTCCTCTGCCTCAGTGCAATTGAAAATGGTTTATAAAATTCTTGCCTTCTAACAAATTACTTTGGAAAAAGGAAAAGTAATGGACTCGAAGAAGACGGTTTCCCACTCACATTTAAGGATATATGCTTTGCAAAACCATGAAACTTGCGATTATTATTGATATTATTCATCCACAAAAGTGTATTTTATGCAATTAAGTCCATTACTTGTAATTTTGTTCAATTAACCCACTTAAATATTGTATTTTTCTCACCAATCAAATCAAAGGACATTAACAACAAATTTAAAAATCAAAATATTGCATTTTTGCAATTTTTAAAACCTTAAAATCAGCTAGGGATAAATAAATCGTCAATAATCATTAGAATTTAAATTTTGCAATTTTCTTAATTGTCTTCTCTGCCACAGTGCAATTTAAAATGATTTATGGAATTCTTGTTTTTTAACAACTTACTTAGGAAAAAGGAAAAGAAATGGACTCGAATAAGACGGTTTCCCACTCGCATATAAGGATATATGCTTTACACAACCATGAAACTTGAGATTCTTATTTATAATATTCATCCACTAAAGTGTATTTTATGCAATTGAGTCCATTACTTGTAATTTTGTTCAATTAACTTACTCAAATATTGTATTTTTCTCACCAATCCAATCAAACGACAGTAACAACAAATTTGAAAATCAAAATATTGCACTTTTGCAATTTTTAGATTTTTAAAATTTGCTAGGGATAAATAAATTGTCAATAATCTGTTGAATTTAAATTTTTAAAATTTCTTAATTGTCCCCTTTGCCTCAATGCAATTTGAACTGATTTACAGAATTCTTGTCTTCAGATAAATTAGTTAAGAAAAAGGAAAAGGAATGGACTTTAATAAGATGGTTCCCCACTCCCATATGGGGATATCTGCTTCACACAACCTTAAAACTTGAGATTGCTATTTATAATATTCAAATACTAAAGTGTATTTTATGCAATTAAGTCCATTACTTGTATTTTTGTTCAATTATTTTTTTTCAAATATTGTGTTTTTGACACCAATCAAATGAAACGACATTAACAGCAAATTTAAAAACCAAAATATTGTATTTTCGCAATTTTTAGAACTTTAAAATCAGTTGGGGATAAATAAATCGTCAACAATCATTAGAGCTTAAATTTTGCAATTTTCTTAATTATCTCCTCTACCTCAGTGCAATTTAAAATGATTTATAAAATTCTTGTCTTCTAACAAATTACTTAGGAAAAAGGAAAAGTAATGGACTCGAATAAGATGTTTCCTCACTCTCATCTAGGGACATATACTTTACACAACCTCATAACTTGAGATTGCTATTTATAATATTTATCCACTAATGTGTATTTTATGCAATTGAGTCCATTACTTGTAATTTTGTTCAATTAACTTACTCAAATATTCTATTTTTCACAACAATCAAATCAAACAACATTAGCAACAAATTTAAAAATCAAAATATTGTATTTTTTCAATTTTTAGAACTTTAAAATCAGTTAAGGATAAATAAATCGTCAATAATTATTATAGTTTAAATTTTGCAATTCTCTTAATTGTCTCCTCTGCCTCAGTGCAATTTAAAACGATTTATGGAATTCTTCTTTTTTAACAAATTACTTAGGAAAAAGGAAATGCAATGGACTTGAATAAGACAATTTCCCATGCACATTTAAGGATATATGCTTTACATAACCTTGAAACTTCAAACTTTTATTCATAATATTCATCCACTAAAGTGTATTTTATGCAATTGAGTCCATTACTTGTAATTTTGTTCAATTAACTTACTCAAATATTGTATTTTTCTCACCAATCCAATCAAACGACATTAACAACAAATTTGAAAATCAAAATATTGCACTTTTGCAGTTTTTTGAATTTTAAAATCTACTAGGCATAAATAAATTATCAATAATCTATTAAATTTAAATTTTTAAAATTTCTCAATTGTCCCCTTTGCCTTAAGGCATTTTGAAATTATTTATAGAATTCTTGTCTTCAGAGAAATTAGTTAAGAAAAAGGAAAACGAATGGACACTAATAAAATGGTTCCCCACTCTAATATGGGGATATATGCTTCAAACAACTTTGAAACTTTAGATTGCTATTTATAATATTCATCCACTAAAGTGTATTTTATGCAATTGACTCCATTACTTGTATTTTTGTTCAATTAATTTATTCAAATATTGTATTTTTCACACCAATCAAATCAAACGACATTAGCAACAAATTTAAAAATCAAAATATCGTATTTTTGCAATTTTTAAACCCTTAAAATCAGTTAGGGTTAAATAAATCGTCAATAATCATTATAGTTTAAATTTTTCAATTTTCTTAATTGTCTCCCCTCCCTCAATGCTATTTAAAACGATTTATAAAATTCTTGTTTTCTAACAAATTATTTAGGAAAAAGGAAAAGAAATGGACACAAATAAGACGGTTTCCCGCTCGCATTTAAGGATATATGCTTTACACGACCTTGAAACTTGAGATTATTATTTATAATATTCATCCACTAAAGTGTATTTTATGCAATTAAGTCCATTACTTGTAATTTTGTTCAATTAACTTACTCAAATATTATATTTTTCTAAGCAATCAAATCAAACGACATGAACAACAAATTTAAAAATCAAAATATTGTATTTTTGCAATTTTTAGAAATTTAAAATAAGTTAGGGACAAATAAATCGTCAATAATCACTACAATTTAAATTTTGCAATTTTCTTAATTGTCTCCTCTGCCTCAATGCAATTTAAAATGATTTATGGAATTCTTGTTTTTTAACAAATTACTTAGGAAAGAGGAAATGCAATGGACTCGAATAAGAAGGTTTCCACTCGTATTTAAGGATATATGTTTTACACAACCATGAAACTTGAGATTATTATTTATAATATTCATCCACTAAAGTGTATTTTATGCAATTGTTCAATTAATTTATTCAAATATTGTATTTTTCACTCTAATCAAATCAAACGACATTAGAAACAAATTTAAAAATCAAAATATTGTATTTTTGCAATTTTTAGAACTTTAAAATCAGTTAGGGATAAATAAATCGTCAATAATCATTATAGTTTAAATTTTGCAATTTTCTTAATTGTCACTTCTGCCTTAGTGCAATTTAAAACGATTTATAAAATTCTTGTCCTCTAACAAATTATTTAGGAAAAAGGAAAAATAATGGACTCGAATAAGACGGTTTTCCACTCGCATTTAAGGATATATGCTTTACACAACCATGAAACTTGAGATTATTATATATAATATTCATCCATTAAAGTGTATTTTATGCAATTGAGTCCATTACTTATAATTTTGTTCAATTAACTTACTCAAATATTGTATTTTTCTCATCAATCAAATCAAACGACATGAACAACAAATTTAAAAATCAAAATATTGTATTTTTGCAATTTTTAGAACTTTAAAATCAATTAGGGATAAATAAATTGTCAACAATCATTAGAGTTAAAATTTTGCAATTTTCTTAATTGTCTCCTCTACCTCGGTGCAATTTAAAACGATTTATAAAAATCTTGTCTTCTAACAAATTCCTTAGGGAAAAGGAGAAGTAATGGACTCAAATAAGAGGGTTCTCCACTCTCATCTTGGGATATATACCTTACATTACCTTAAAATTTCAGATTGCTATTTCTAATATTCATCCACTAAAATGTATTTTATGCAATTAAGTCCATTACTTGTATTTTGGTTCAATTAATTTATTCAAATATTGTATTTTTCACACCAATCAAATCAAACGACATTAACAACAAATTTAAACATCAAAATATTGTATTTTTGCAATTTTTAGAACTTTAAAATCAGTTAGGGATAAACAAATTGTTAATAATCATTATAGTTTAAATTTTTCAATTTTCCTAATTGTCTCTGCCTCAATGCAATTTAAAACGATTTATACAATTCTTGTCTTCTAACAAATTATTTAGGAAAAAGGAAAAGTAATGGACTCGAATAAGTCGGTGTGCCACTCTCATTTAAGGATATATGCCTTACATAACCTTGAAACTTGTGATTATTATATATAATATTCATCCACTAAAGTGTATTTTATGCAATTGAGTCCATTACTTATAATTTTGTTCAATTAACTTACTCAAATATTGTATTTTTCTCATCAATCAAATCAAACGACATGAACAACAAATTTAAAAATCAAAATACTGTATTTTTGCAATTTCTAGAACTTTAAAATCAATTAGGGATAAATAAATTATCAACAATCATTAGAGTTAAAATTTTGCAATTTTCTTAATTGTCTCCTCTACCTCGGTGCAATTTAAAACGATTTATAAAAATCTTGTCTTCTAACAAATTCCTTAGGGAAAAGGAGAAGTAATGGACTCGAATAAGAGGGTTCCCCACTCTCATCTAGGGATATATACCTTACATTACCTTAAAATTTCAGATTGCTATTTCTAATATTCATCCACTAAAATGTATTTTATGCAATTGAGTCCATTACTTGTATTTTGGTTCAATTAATTTATTCAAATATTGTATTTTTCACACCAATCAAATCAAACGACATTAACAACAAATTTAAACATCAAAATATTGTATTTTTGCAATTTTTAGAACTTTAAAATAAGTTAGGGATAAACAAATCGTTAATAATCATTATAGTTTAAATTTTGCAATTTTCCTAATTGTCTCTGCCTCAATGCAATTTCAAACGATTTATACAATTCTTGTCTTCTAACAAATTATTTAGGAAAAAGGAAAAGTAATGGACTCGAATAAGTCGGTATCCCACTCTCATTTAAGGATATATGCCTTACACAACCTTGAAACTTGTGATTATTATATATAATATTCATCCACTAAAGTGTATTTTTTGCAATTGAGTCCATTACTTGTAATTTTGTTCAATTAACTTACTAAAATATAGTATTTTACTCACCAATCAAATCAAACGACATTAACAACAAATTTAAAAATCAAAATATTGCACTTTTGCAAATTTTATAATTTTAAAATCTACTAGGTATAAATAAATTGTCAATAATCTGTTGAATTTAAATTTTTAAAATTTCTGAATTGTCCCATTTGCCTCAATGCAATTTGAAATGATTTATAGAATTCTTATCTTCAGATAAATTACTGAAGAAAAAGGAAAAGGAATGAACTCTAATAAGATGGTCCCCCACTCCCTTATGGGGATATATGCTTCACACAACCTTGAAATTTCAAATTATTATTTATAATATTCATACATTAAAGTGTATTTTATGCAATTCAGTCCATTACTTGTAATTTTGTTCAATTAACTTACTTAAATATTGTATTTTCTCACCAATCAAATCAAACGACATTAACAGCAAATTTAAAAATCAAAATATTGCACTTTTGCAATTTTTAGAATTTTAAAATCTGCTAGGGATAAATATATTGTCAATAATCTGTTGAATTTAAATTTTTAAAATTTCTTAATTGTCCCCTTTGCCTTAGTGCAATTTGAAATGATTTATAGAATTCTTATTTTCAGATAAATTAATTAAGAAAAAGGAAAAGGAATAGACTCTAATAAGATGGTTCCCCACTCTCATATGAGGACATTTACTTCATACAACCTAGAAACTTGAGATTGCCTTTTATAATATTCATCCACTAAAGTGTATTTTATGCATTTGAGTCCATTACTTTTAATTTTGTTCAATTAAATTACTCAAATATTGTAATTTTCTCACCAATCAAATCGAACGAAATTAACAAAAAATTTAAAAATCAAAATATTGCATTTTTGCAATTTTGAAAACTTTAAAATCAGTTAGGGAAAAATAAATCGTCAATAATCATTAAAATTTAAATTTTTCAATTTTCTTAATTGTCTCCTCTGCCTCATTGCAATTTAAAATGATTTATAAAATTCTTGTCTTCTAGCAAATTACTTAGGAAAAACGAAAAGTAATGGACACGAATAAGACGGTTTCCCACACGCATTTAAGGATATATGCTTTAGACAACCTTAAAACTTGAGATTATTATTTATAATAGTCATCCACTAACATGTATTTTATGTAATTGAGTCCACTACTTGTAATTTTGTTCAATTAACATATTTAAATATTGTATTTTTCTGACCAATCAAATCAAACGATATTAACAACAAATTTAAAAATCAAAATATTCCACTTTTGTAATTTTTAGAATTTTAAAAACTGCTAGGGATAAATAAATTGTCAATAATCTGTTGAATTTAAATTTTTATAATTTCTTAATTGACCCCTTCGCATTAACACAAATTGAAATGATTTATAGAATTCTTGTCTTCATATAAATTAATTAAGAAAAAAGAAAAGGACTGAACTCTAATAAGATGGTTCCCCACTCCCATATCAGGATATATATTTCACACAACCTTGAAACTTGAGATTGCTATTTATAATATTCATCCACAAAAGTGTATTTTATGCAATTGAGTTCATTACTTGTAATTTTGTTCAATTATCTTACTCAAATATTGTAATTTTCTCACGAATTAAATCAAACGACATTAACAACAATATTAAAAATCAAAATATTGCATTTTTGCAATTTTTAAAACCTTAAAATCAGTTAGGGATAAATAAATCGTCAATAATCATTAGAATTTAAATTTTTCAATTTTCTTAATTGTCTCCTCTGCCTCAGTGCAATTTAAAACGATTTCTAAAATTCTTGTCTTCTAACAAATTACTTAGGGAAAAGGAAAAGTAATGGACCCAAATAAGACGGTTTCCCACTCGTATTTAAGGATATATGATTTACACAACCTTGAAACTTGAGATTATTATTTATAATATTCGTCCATTAAAGTGTATTTTATGCAATTGAGTCCGTTACTTGTACTTTTGTTCAATTAACTTACTAAAATATTGTATTTTTCTCCCGAAACAAATCAAACGATATTAACAATAAATTTAAAAATCAAAATATTCCACTTTTGCAATTTTTAGAATTTTAAAAACTGCTAGGGATAAATAAATTGTCAATAATCTGTTGAATTTAAATTTTTATAATTTCTTAATTGACCCCTTCGCCTTAACGCAATTTGAAATGATTTATAGAATTCTTGTCTTCAGATAAAATAGTTAAGAAAAAGGAAAAGGAATGGACTCTAATAAGATGGTTCCCCACACCCATATGGGAATATATGCTTCACACAACCTTGAAACTTGAGATTGTTATTTATAATATTCATCCAATCAAGTTTATTTTAAGCAATTGAGTCCATTACTTGTATTTTCATTCAATTAATTTATTCAAATATTGTATTTTTCACACCAATCAAATCAAATGACATCAACAACAAATTTAAAAATCAAAATATTGTATGTTTGCAATTTTTAGAACTTTAAAATCAGTGAGGGAAAAATAAATCGTCAATAATCATTAGAGTTTAAATTTTGCAATTTTCCTAATTGTCTCCTCTGCCTGAGCGCAATTTAAAATAATTTATAAAATTCTTGTCTTCTAACAAATTACTTAGGAAAAAGGAAAAGTAATGGACTCGAATAGGACGGTTTCCCACTCGCATTTAAGGATATATACTTTACACAACCTCAAAACTTGACATTATTATTTATAATATTCATCCACTAAAGTGTATTTTATGCAATTGAGTGCATTCCATGTAATTTTGTTCAATCAACTTACTAAAATATTGTAATTTTCTCACCAATCAAATCAAACGATATTAACAACAAATATAAAAATGAAAATATTACATTTTTGCAATTTTTCAAACCTTAAAATCTGTTAAGGATAAATAAATCGTCAATAATCATTAGAATTTAAATTTTGCAATTTTCTTAATTGTGTCGTCTGCCTCAGTGCACTCTAAAACGATTTATAAAATTCTTGTCTTCTAACAAATTACTTAGGAAAAAGGAAATGTAATGGACTCGAATAAGACGGTTTCCCACTCACATTTAAGGATATATGATTTACACTAATAATCATCCACTAAAATGTATTTTATACAATTGAGTCCATTTCTTGTATTTTTGTTTAATTAACTTATTCAAATATTGTATTTTTCTCACTAATCAAATCAAGTGACATTAATAACAAATTTAAAAATCAAAATATTGCATTTTTGCAATCTTTATAATTTCAAAATCTACTAAGGACAAATAAATTGTAAATAATTTGTTGAAATTAAATTTTGCAATTTTCTTAATTGTCTCCTTTGCCTCAGTGTAATTTGAAATGATTTATAGAATTCTTATTTTTAGACAAATTATTTAGGAAAAAGGAATACCAATGGACTCTAAAAGGATGGTTCCCTACTCCCATCTAGGGATATATGCTTAACACAACATTGAAACTTGGGAGTGTTATTTATAATATTCATCCACTTAATAGTATTTTAAGCAATTGACTCCATTACTTGTATTTTTGTTTAATTAACATATTCAAATATTGTATTTTCTTACCAATGAAATCAAACGGTATTAACAATCAATTTAAAAATCAAAATATCGCATTTTTGCAATTTTTAGAATTTTAAAATCTACTAGGGAGAAATGAATTGTTAATACTCTGTTGAATTTAACATTTCTAATTTTTTAAAATATCTCCTTTGCCTCAATGCAATTTGAAATGATTTATATAATTCTTGTCTTCAGACAAATTACTTAAGAAAAAGAAAAAGTAATGGACCCTAATAAGATGGTTCCTTACTGCCATCTTTACTGCCATCTAGGGATATATGCTTCACACAATTTTGAAACTTGAGATTGCTATTTATAATATTGATCCACTAAAGTGTCTTTTATGCAATTGAGTCCATTACTTGTATTTTTGTTCAATTGACATATTCAAATATTATATTTTTCACATGTTATATTTTTTTCACCAATTAAATCAAACAACATTAACAATAAATTTAAAAATCAAAATATTGCATTTTTGCAATTTTTAGAATTTTGAAATCTACCAGAGATAAATGAATTGTCAATACTCCATTAAATTTAACTTTTGCAATTTTCTGAATTTTCTCCTTTGCCTCAACGCAATTTGAAATGATTTATATAATTTTCAGGCAAATTACTTAAGAAAATGTAAAAGTAATGGACTGTAATAATAAGGTTCTGCACTCCCATATAGGGATATATGCTTAACACAACATTAAAATTTGGGTTTGCTATTTATAATATCCATCTACTAAAGGGTATTTTATGCAATTTAGTCCATTACTTGTATTTTTGTTCAATTAACATATTCAAATATTATATTCTTCACGTATTATATTTCTCTCACCAATTAAATCAAACGACATTAATAATAAATTTAAAAATCAAAATATTTCAATTTTGCAATTTTTTGAATTTTAAAATCTGCTAGGGATAAGTAAATTGTCAATACTCTGTTGAATTTAAATTTTGCAATTTTCTGAGTTGTCTTCTTTGCCTCAATGCAATTTGAAATGATTTATACAATCTTTAGGCAAATTACTTAAAAAAAAGCAAAAGTGATAGAGTATAATAAAAAGGTTCTGCACTTCCATCAAGGGATATATGCTTAACGCAACATTAGAACTTGGAATTGCTATTTATAATATTCATCCATGAAAGTGTATTTTATGCAATTGAGTCCATTACTTTTATTTTTGTTCAATTAACTTATTTAAATATTGTATTTTTCTCACCAATCAAATCAAACAACATTCACAACAAATTTAAAAATCAAAATATTGTATTTTTGCAGTTTTTAGAATTTTGAAATCTGTTAGGGACAAATAAATTATAAATAACCAATTGAATTTAAATTTTGCAATTTTCTTAATTGTCTCCTTTGCCTCAATGCAATTTGAAATGATTTATAGAATTCTTGTCTTCAAACAAATTATGTAACAAAAAGGAAAAGCAATGGACCCTAATAAGATGGTTCCCCACTCCCATCTAGGGATATATGCTTCACACAACCTTGAAACTTGAGATTGTTATTTATAATATTGATCCACTAAAGTGTCTTTTATGCAATTGAGTCCATTACTTGTATTTTTGTTCATTTGACATATTCAAATGTTATATTTTTCTCACCAATTAAATCAAACGACATTAATTATAAATTAAAAAATCAAAATATTGCATTTTTGCAATTTTTAGAATTTTAAAATCTGCAAGGGATAAATGAATTGTCAATACTCTGTTGAATTTAAATTTTGTAATTTTTGGAATTTTCTCCTTTGCCTTAACGCATTTTGAAATAATTTATATAATCTTCAGGCAAATTTTCTAAAAAAAAGCAAAAGCAATGGACTGTAATACGAAAGTTCTGCACTCCCATGTAGGGATATATGCTTGACACAACATTGAAACTTGGGTTTGCTATTTAAAATATTCGTCTACTAAACTGTATTTTATGCAATTGTGTCTGTTATTCGTATTTTTGTTCAAATAACATATTCAAATATTATATTTTTCACATATTATATTTTTCTCACCAATCAAATCGAACGACATTAATATTAAATTTAAAAATCAAAATATTTCAATTTTGCACTCTTTCGAATTAACATATTCAAATATTGTATTTTTCTCACCAAACAAATCAAATGACATTAACAATAAATTTAAAAATCAAAATATCACATTTTTGCAATTTTTAGTATTTTAAAATCTGCAAGGGAGAAATGAATTGTCAATACTCTTTTGGATTTAAGTTTTCTGATTTTCTGAATTGTCTCCTTTACCTTAACACAATTTGAAATGATTTATATAATCTTTAGGCAAATTACTTAAGAAAAAGCAAAAGCAATGGACTGTAACAAGAAAATTCTGTACTCTCATCTAGGGATATATGTTTAACATAACATTGAAACTTAGGAGTACTATTTATAATATTCATCCACTTAATTGTATTTTGTACAATTGAGTCAATTATTTGTATTTTTGTTCAATTAACATATTCAAATATTATATTTTTCTCACCAATCAAATCAAACGACATTAACAACAAATTGAAAAATCAAAATATTGCATTTTTGCAATTTTTAGAATTTTAAAATATACTAAGGACAAATAAAATGTAAATAATCTATTGAATTTAAATTTTACAATTTTCTTAATTGTCTCCTTGGCCTTAATGCAATTTGAAATGATTTATAGAATTCTTGTTTTCAAACAAATTACTTAAGAAAAAGGAAAAGCAATTGACCCTAATAAGATGGTTCCCCACTCCCATCTAGGGATATATGCTTCACAAAAACTTGAAACTTGAGATTGCTATTTATAATATTGATTCACTAAAGTGTCTTTTATGCAATTGAGTCCATTAATTGTATTTTTGTTCAATTGACATATTCAAATATTATATTTTTCACATATTATATTATCCTCACCAATTAAATCAAACAACATTAACAATAAATTTAAAACTCAAAATATTACATTTTAAAATTTGGTAAGGATAAGTGAATTGTCAATACTCTGTTGAATTTAAATTTTGCAATTTTCTGAATTGTCTCCTTTGCCTCAACGCAATTTGAAATGATTTATATAATCTTCAGGCAAATTACTTAAGAAAAAGTAAAAGCAATGGACTGAAATAAGATGGTTCTGCACTCTCATCTTAGGATATATACCTAACACAACATTGAAACTTGGGATTGCTATTTATAATATTCATCCACTAAAGTGTATTTTATGCAATTGAGTCCATTACTTGTATTTTTGTTCAATTAACATATTTGAATATTATAATTTTCACATATTATATTTTTCTCACCAATTAAATTTAATGACATTAATATTAAATTTTAAAGTTAAAATATTTCAATTTTCCAATTTTTATAATTTTAAAATCTGCAAGGGATAAATGAATTATCAATTCTCTGTTGAAGTTAAATTTTACAATTTTCAGAATTGTCTCCTTTGCTTCAATGCAATTTGAAATGATTTATATAATCTTCATGCAAATTGCTTAAGAAAAAGCAAAACCAATTGGCTGTAATAAGAAGTTTCTGCACTCCCATCTAGGGATATATGCCTAACACAACATTGAAACTTAGAAATGCTATTCATAATATTCATCCACTAAAGTGTATTTTATGCAACTGAGTCCATTATTTGTATTTTTGTTTAATTGACTTCTTCAAATATTGTATTTTTCTCACCAATCAAATCAAACAACATTAATAATATATTTAAAAATCAAAATATTGCACTTTTGCAATTTTTGGAATTTTAAAATCTGTTAGAGATAAATGATTTGTCAATACTCTACTGAATATAAATTTTGCAATTTTCTGATTTGTCTCTTTTGCCTCAACACATTTTCAAATGATTTATATAATCTTCAAGCAAATTATTTAAGAAAAAGCAAAAGCAATGCATTGTAATAAGAAGGTTCTGCACTCTCATCTAGGGATCTATGCTTAACACAACATTCAAACTTGGGATTGGTATTTACAATATTCATCCACTAAAGTGTATTTTATGTAATTGAGTGCATTACATGTATTTTTGTTCAATTAACTTATTCAAATATTGTATTTTTCTCACCAATCAAAGCAAACGACATAAATAATATATTTAAAAATCAAAATATTGCACTTTTGCAATTTTTGGGATTTTTAAATCTGTTAGGGATAAATGATTTGTCAATACTCTGTTGAATTTAAATTTTTCAATTTTCTAAATTGTCTCCTTTGCCTCAACACAATTTTAAATGATTTATATAACTTTCAGGCAAATTACTTAAGAAAAAGCAAAAGCAATAGACTGTAATAAGAAGGTTCTACACTCCCATACAAGGATATATGCTTAACATAACATTGAAACTTGGGATTACTATTTGTAATATTCATCCACTAAAGTGTATTTTATGCAATTGAGTCCATTACTTGTATTTTTGTTCAAATAACTTATTCAAAAATTGTATTTTTCTCACCAATCAAATCAAATGACACTAACAACAAATTTCAAAATCAAAATATTGCATTTTTGCAATTTTTAGAATTTTAAAATATGCTAGGGACAAATAAATTGTCCATAATCTGTTGAATTTATATTTTGCAATTTTCTTAATCGTCTCCTTTGTCTCAATACAATTTGAAATGATTTATAGAATTCTTGTTTTCAGACAAATTACTTAAGAAAAAGAAAAAACAATGGACTCTAATAAGATAGTTCTCCACTCCTATCTAGCGATATATGTTTCACGCAACCTTGAAACTTGAGTTTTCTATTTATAATATTCTTCCACTAAAGTGTATTTTATGCAATTGATCCATTAATTGTATTTTTGTTCAATTAACATATTCAAATATGATATTTTTCACATATTATATTTTTCCAACCAATTAAATCAAATGACGTTAACAATAAATTTAAAAATCAAAACTTTTCAATTTTTCAATTTTTTGAATTTTGAAATCTGGTAGGGATAAGTGAATTGTCAATACTCTGTTGAATTTAAATTTTTCAATTTTTTGAATTGTCTCCTTTGTCTCAATGCAATTTGAAATAATTTATATAATTTTTAGGAAAATTACTTAGGGAAAAGCAAAAGCAATGGACTCTAATAAGAAGGTTGTACACTCTCATATAGGGATATATGCTTAAGACAACATTGAAATTTGGGATTGCTGTTTATAATATTCATCCACTAAACTGTATTTTATGCAATTGAGTCAATTATTCGTATTTTTGTTCAATTAATTTATTCAAATATTGTATTTTCCTCACCCATCAAATCAAACGACATTAACAAGAAATTTAAAAATCACAATTTTGCATTTTTGAAATTTTTAGAATTTTAAAATCTGCAAGGGATATATAAATTTTCAATAAGCTGTTGAATTTAAATTTTGCAATTTTCTTAATACTCTCCTTTCCCTCAATGCAATTTGAAATGATTTATAGAATTCCTATTTTTAGACAAATTACTTAAGAAAAAAGAAAAGCAATGGACTCTAATAAGATGGTTCTGCACTCCCATATAGGGATATATGCTTCACACAACCTTAAAACTTGAGTTTATTATTTATAATATTCATTCACTAAGGTGTATTTGATGCAATTGAGTCCATTACTTGTATTTTTGTTCAATTAACTTATTCAAATATTGTATTTTTCTCACCCATCAAATCAAACGACATTAACAACAAATTTAAACATCAAAATATTGCATTTTTGCAATTTTTAGAATTTTAAAATCTCCTAGGGATAAATAAATTGTCAATAATCTATTGAATTAAAATTTTGCAATTTTCTTAATTCTCTCCTTTGCCTCAATGCAATTTTAAATGATTTATAAAATTCTTGTCTTCAGACAAATTACTTAAGAAAAATGAATAGCAATGGACTCTAATAAGATGGTTCGCCACTCCTATCTAGGGATATATGCTTCACACAACCTCAAAACTTGAGATTGCTATTTCTAATATTCATACACTAAAGTATCTTTTGTGCAATTGAGTCCATTACTTGTATTTTTCTTCAATTAAGATATTCAAATATTATATTTTTCACATATTATATTTTTCTCACCAATTAAATCGAATAACATTAATAATAAATGTAAAAGTCAAAATATTTGAATTTTGCAATTTTTAAAATTTTAAAATCTGCTAGGGATAACTTAATTGTCAATACTCCGTTGAATTTAAATTTTGCAATTTTTTGAATTGTCTCCTTTGCCTTAACGTAGTTAAATCAAACGACATTAAAAATAAATTTAAAAATCAAAATATTTCAATTTTGCAATTTTTCAAAATTTAAAATTTGGTAGGGTACATGAATAGTCAATACTCTATTGAATTTAAATTTTGCAATTTTCTGAATTGTCTCCTTTACTTCAATGCAATTTGAAATGATTTATATAATCTTCATGGAAATTACTTAGGAAAAAGCAAAAGCAATGGACTGTAATAAGAAGATTCTACACTCCCCTCTAGTGATATATACTTAATACAATATTGAAACTTAGGATTACTATTTATAATATTCATCCATTTAAGTGTATTTTATGCAATTGAGTCCACACTTGTATTTTTGTTCAATTAACTTATTCAAATATTGTATTTTTGTCACCAATCAAATCAAACGACATTAACAACAAATTTAAAAATCAAAATATTCCATTTTTGCAATTTTTAAAATTTTAAAATCTGCTAGGGATAAATAAATTCCTAATAATCTGTTGAATTTAAAATTTTCAATTTTCTTAATTCTCTCATTTGCCTCCATGCAATTGGAGATGATTTATAGAATTCTTGTTTTCAGACAAATTACTTAATAAAAAGGAAAAGCAATGAACTGTAATAAAATGATTCTTCACTCCCATCTAGGGATATATACTTAATACAACATTGAAACTTGGGTTTGCTATTTATAATATTCATCTCATAATGTGTATTTTATGCAATTGAGTTCATTACTCATATTTTTGTTCAATTAACATATTCAAATATTATATTTTTTACATATTATATTTTTTTCACCAATTAAATCAAATGACATTAACATTAAATTTAAAAATCAAAATATTTCAATTTTGCACTTTTTCAAATTTTAAAATCTGTTAGGGATAAGTGAATTGTCAATACTCTGTTGAATTTAAATTTTGTAATTTTCGAAATTGTCCCCTTTGCCTCAATGCAATTTGAAATAATTTCTGTAATGTTCAAGCAAATTACTTAAGAAAAAACAAAAGCAATCAACTGTAATAAGAAGGCTCTGCACTCCCATCTAGGGATATATGCTTAACACAACATTGAAACTTAGGATTGGTATTTATAGTATTCACCCACTAAAGTGTATTTTATGCAATTGCGTTCATTACTCGTATTTTTGTTCAATTAACATATTCAAATATTATATTTTTCACATATTATATTTTTTTCACCAATTAAATCAAATGTCATTACAATTAAATTTAAAAATCAAAACATTTCAATTTTGCACTTTTTCAAATTTTAAAATCTACTAGGGATAAGTGAATTGTCAATACTTTGTTGAATTTAAATTTTGCAATTTTTGGAATTGTCCCCTTTGCCTCAATGCAATTTGATATAATTTCTATAATGTTCAAGCAAATTACTTAAGAAAAAGCAAAAGCAATCGACTGTAATAAGAAGGCTCTGCACTCCCATATAGAGATATATGCTTAACACAACATTGAAACTTGGGATTGGTATTTATAGTATTCATCCACTAAAATGTATTTTATGCAATTGCGTCCATTACTCGTATTTTTGTTCAATTAACATATTCAAATATTATATTTTTCACATATTATATTTTTCTCACCAATTAAATCAAATGACATTAATATTAAATTTAAAAATCAAAATATTTCAATTTTGCACTTTTTCGAATTTTAAAATCTGTTAGGGATAAGTGAATTCTCAATACACTGTTAAATTTAAATTTTGCAATTTTTGGAATTGTCTTCTTTGCCTCAACACAATTTGAAATAATTTCTATAATGTTCAAGCAAATTACTTAAGAAAAAGCAAAAGCAATCGACTATAATAAGAAGGCTCTGCACTCCCATCAAGAGATATATGTTTAACTGTTGTTCCCACAGCCTTGTATGGGTTGTAATTGTTGTCAACTAGGGTTAAGTGTGCAAGAAAGTAAAGCCACATGGAAGGGCAAGAAAGTAAAGCCACATTGAAGGGCAAGAAAGTAAATCTGCTGTGTAAGGGCAAGAACGTAAATCTGCCATGTAAGCCCTATTAGGGTTTCATGGAAGAGAGTATATAAAGGCCTTGGAAGACAAAACTAGGCCAGAGGGCCAACACAATTGAAAAAAACAGCAACCCTACAGCAACCGGCCAAAAGGAAGAGAGAGCAGAACGGCAAGAGATCAGAAACAACACCACCAGGAGAGCAAACCAGAAACGTCACCACCGGGAGAGAAAACCAGAACGTGCGACCTCCTGCAAGCAAACCAGAAATGCCTCCTGCAAGCAAACCAGAAACACATCCTGCAAGCAAACCAGAAACGCCTCCTGCAAGGAAACCAGAAACACGTCCTGCAAGCAAACCAGAAACGCACAACCAGCAAGAGGAGAAATAAGAAACAGACCACCCGGAGGAGAAGACAGCAGACCTAGTATTCGTGAGACCACCTGGAAGAGAAGACAGCAGACTAGAAGCGTGAGGCAGGGCGAGAGACGTGAACCAGAAAAACCAGTAGTGTGAGGCAGGCCAAGAGACGTGAAACGGCAAACCAGAAGCGTGAGACCAGAACGTGCAACAGCGTGACTGATCAGAAGCGTGGAGCAGGCTGTGAGACGTGAAACGGCAGACTAGAAGCTTGAGTGCAAGCTGTGAAACCGTGAGACGGTGAAAGCAGGAGCTGTGTGAGACAACCTAGAGAAGGAATTTGGCGAAGCATCGGAAAGAACTCAACGTATTTCTAGATTTCTTCAAGAGAGGTTAGAGAGCGTTGCGGTGAACTTCTAAGCGACAGTGGAGCAG
>JAHOYR010000014.1:4697249-4745504 GCA_023213295.1 Bruguiera hainesii
CCCCCCCTTTACCTTTAATTTTCTCCCGTATTGCAAATGGAAGGCTAAAGGAGGGAGAGAGTAGAGAGAAAGTTCAAATTTGAATATGTCCAAAAATGGTATCATTGTGAGTCTAACTTTCACTATGTTGGACTCTATATGTACATATGAAGTTATTCTACATGTGATTGTGTATGTGTAATATACCTATAAGTATGTCTATAATATGTATTAGACACCAATTCCATGAATTTCCCAGAGACAATAACCAATAAATAATACAATAGTTTGTGTCCAAGATAAGAGGACTAAAAGATATCACCAATTTGGTAATGTGTCTCTTACGTGGAACATGAACAAATTGCAAAATGAGCTATCTCATTTTAAGCATCTTTCTTATAAATTAGTGTCTCTAATCAAAAACAATTCATCAATTAGCTTGCCTTTTTCATGACAATAAAAATGGCATTCATATACAACCTAAGGTTCACAACACTTGTCTTTCCTTTGCATGGTGTTCAATACACAATGCATGCATACAATCTAGGAAGGAATAAATTAAATTTCATATATCTCTTCAATTGGAGAATAGTAAGAGTAATAATCATAGTTGCCATTAAGGTTATCATCATCTAAGTCATAACTAAAGTATGAAGGCAACCAAGAAGAGTGAGAACAATAAGTAGTCAATGTTGGAAAATGACCATAAACCATAGGCATAAGTAAGAACTCCACCACCATAATAGCTATTAACTTCATAGGTCTCTTACCATGGGAGTGCAATAATTGGTAGCACCTTACACAAATAATTGGCATGAGTTTGGAAAAGTAAACGTGGAGGTAATGAGCATGGCAACAATCCAAAGGTGGTTAGGCGTTGGGTTATGGGAATGACATTAAATGGGCCAACAATTGGTGACACTAGTGTTATGAAGGAGCCAATGCTGGCTATGCGATGACATCATACATTAGATAGTATGGTGACAGCTCAAACATAACAATGTTTCCTCTTACCAGGCAATTAGATTCCCTAATACTCTATAGTGGGCAATGCATGTCTCGCATAAAAGTTAACCAACATTAGCATACGGGTGGGAGTCTAGGCTGACATCATGAGGGCTTATTGCAAGTTAGCTAACAAGTGTTTAAGAATCAGCTATGACATTAATGGTTCATTGGCGTACAAGTTTAGGCTTGGGTTGATGGTGTGCAAAGCTAATTATAGGTTTGCTAATAAGCCAAAGGCTTGGAATGTAGATCAAGTCAATGTGGGCATCAAACACCATGAATATAAGAAGAGCATGAGTGTGCTTTTCCTTTAAATTAAGGCATGTTACTAGTCAAAAATGTAGTAGCCAAGTTAAAGTATTGTCAAAGGCAATATGCTAGTATATGCTCTTTAAGAATATGAGAACATGGACTATTAAAGCATGTGTGTTGACCAATTATTGGTGAGATGACAAAGTCTCCTCAAACATAACAAGACATGGAGGAGTTACTAGCCAAAAGGTTATAACACTCGCTAGAAACTTGGAATAGGAAGATTGTGTGATCTAAGGAGGATAAAGTGGGTCAAAAGTGTTATCCAAGGAATGCCATATAGAGCACAAAAATAGGGGAAGTGGGGACATTTTCCTAGACGACTTAGTCATGTAATCATGTAAACACTAGGGCATTATTTGTTTGGTAGCCAAGCTATGCACGCCCCTAGGTAGTTGAGAGTGTCAACTACCACTCTATAAATAGATGTAAGCAACCAAGGACTCATATATAGGAAAAAGTTTAGGAAATACATAAGAGAGCATTGGCACTATATTTCCTTTGTACTTTGTAAGTGAAAAGTCATAAAGGTTGAAAAAGATTCTCATATATGCCATTATCTTTCTTTAATTTGTACAATTGTAAGTGCTTAAGTGAAAACACCTTACTTATTTATGCTTATGTGTGGGTTTGGTTGAGTCCAGTTTGAAATTGGCCCCTTAACAACTAGTATTAAAGAACCAAGATTCAATTGATGATTAATGGATTGAGTCTTGATGTAGTGCATGAGCATGTGTTTAGAATCAAAGCAATGATTAATGATGATCTTGATGAGTATTTCTCCACATAAGGGAGCTTGGTAATCCACAATTAAGATATTCTAAAGTTGTAACAATAATATAAGGGTATACCTTTAAATATAACCTTTCATTTTGATGAATTGCAAGCTAATATCACTATCCTTAAGAAGGCAATGATTAGCCAACCAAGCAAGGTTATAGAGGACTCACGAAAGATGAAGATTCCTAAAGCTAAACCCTTTAAGGGACAATGTGATACGAAGATAATTGAGAACTTTATGTGGGATATAAAGTAGTACTTTAAGGGTGCTCATGTATCAAATCTAGAGAAGCTGATGAAGACCAACAAGTATTGGTAAACACGGTTTAATAATGATGTTAGTACTGAAAGGCCATGGAAAGAGACATAGGACATGGTGAAAAAGAAGTTTAAGGATTAATTTCTACCATACAATACTTCATAGGTTACAAGTGAGCCATTAAAAAGATTATAGCATAATGGCACAATTCATAACTAAGACATAGAGTTCAATTCCTTAATGCTTGACATTAGTAATATCTCAAGCAAGCATAAACTCTTTAATTTCATGTTGGGACTTTAATCATAGGCACAAATCTGGCTAAGAAGGCAATGTGTGAAGGAAGACTCTCGAGAATGCAAGCATAGGGAGGACAACAAGGGGAGAGACATAGTTATATCTCCAAACTAAGTAAAAGCAAATCAAATTCTAGTTATTTTATTTGTAATAATTTATAAAGGGAAAAATAATGTATAAAAAAGGAGAAATTGAGTGCCTTGGTGGCTAGAGAGGGTAAGAACTATGCTAGTTTATACGATGGAAAATTAATGATATACAACTGATCAATGTAATGTGTGCAAAATGTGCCTTGCAACTTGACCTAATTTATGTCAAAATCATGCTAGGTAAGTAGGAGTTATTGAAATTAGTGGATTTTGGCATAAGTAATAGCTTCATGAACCAAAAGGTGGCAAGCTCACTTGGTTTGAATGTAGGCAAGACTGATAGCTTAGTGAAGGCAATTAACTCAATAGTATGCCATATGCTTAGGATGGCAAAAGGAGTTAAGGTCACCCTTGGTTAATGGATCAACAAATTTGATTTCTTTATAATTTAATTGGAAAATTTTGATATGATCCTTGGAATGGATTCATTTGTGTAAGAAAAAATTGCATTGATGCCTCATTTGGGTGGTTTGATAATCTTAGATAAGAATTGATTATGTTTTATGGCTAAAAAGACATATTATCCTACTAATAAGTATAGAAAAACTTATGGTATGATGTATACTTTATAAGTACAACAGGAAAAATAAAAGAGATGTCAACTACTTGGCAACTTTAAGGGTGATCAAGTTCAAGGCAGAGACAATGGTGCCTATAAATGATGCTATGATGGTAGGCAAGGTAAATCTCTATATGCTAGGAAAATTTCCTTTGAGGAAACATGTCATAAGCCATAAGTCAATTTACACAATCAAATAGCCATAGGAAAGAGCAATTTTGCTGTAAATAGCCATGATAGTTAGTTAAATTTAATTGATGGATGTCAATTTTGCTTTAATAATAAGATTTCCTTCAAGTCTAATTTTGTTACTCCAACAGTTGGTATGCAAGCTTGTTGCAAGCGCTATTTGATAGGGCCAAAAATAATAAGACTGAGGCATGATGGAGTACACAAGAAAGTTGTACACATTGTGGGTTTTCTTCAAGGTATGGTTTTAACCTCAAAAATGTTAATGATTCAAATAATGTTACTTATAAATCATAATAGCCTATCTTGTGGAATTCTACCCTAAGATGCAAGGTTAGTTTAAAGTTGGAGATATAGGTTACCTACCAATAATGGTGTTGGCTTTAATAGGTAGGGGTGGTTTGTTAGTCCCTGAAGTCTTTTGGCATGAAAGTGCAAGTAATTGGTAATACCTTGTGCTAATACTTAGCATAGGAGATTGGTATAGGTTGCAAATAACAAGAAAGCAAGGTAAACATAGAGTCAATGTACATGGCAACAAGCCAAAAGAGGCTAAGCATCAGGCTATGGCATTAGTGTTAAATAGGCAAAGAGTGGTGACACTAAAGTTGCACAGTAACATGTGTTGGACAGTAGGGTGATAGCTTAAACATAGTAGTGCTTTTCCTACTTGGTAATAAGATTCCCTTATGCTCTTTATAAAAGATAGCCCAAATCTCACATAAAAGTTAGTTAATGTCAGTGAATAGGAAGGGGTTTGGTCTAACTTTATAAATGCTTGCTACAAGTTGCCTAATAAGTGTTCGAGAATCAACTACAACATCAATGGTTCGTTGGCGTACTAGCTTAGGGCCTAGGCAAACATTGTGTAAATCTAATTTAAGGTTGGCTAGTAAGTTAAAGGCTTTGAGTGTGGACCAAATCTATGTAAGTATCAAGCACCATAAAAATAAAGAGAACATGGTTACACTGTATGTTGACCAAATCTTACTAAGATGGCAAGCTCTCCTTAAATGTATAAAGACATGAAAACATAAGAATAGTTGCTAGAAACTTGAAGAGGATAAATTATACCATCTAAGTAGGAGAAATTGGATCAAACAATGTTGTTCATGGCATGCCATCATGAAGTATAAAAATAAGGGAAGTGGGAACATTTTCCTAGGCCATTAAGACATGTAACCATGTAAACACTAAAGCATGATTGGCTTAGTAGCCAAGTTATGCATGTCCCTAGATAGTTGGGAATGTTAACTACCAACTCTATAAATAGATATGGGAAGCCAAGGGTTCATATATAGGAAAAAGTGTGAAAAACACTTAAAAGAGTTTTGACATTGTATTTCTTTTGAACTTTATGAGTGAAAGTAATAAAGGTTAAGAAAGGTTATTATGCATGCATTGTCTTTCTTTAATTTGTGTAATTATGAGTGCTTTAGTGAAATTAAAGCTATTTTAGTGTCATCACAAGCCAAAAACATTAGTCCATGAAATTAGCATTATGGCAATGGTCATGAATATACATCTCATAGCCTTAAGGGATTCCATGATGGCCTTTTGTACTTTCTTTAGTGAACTTAGGAAATTTAGATAATGCATCTTAAATTTAGGATATTTTTATGCTTTGCATACCAATGTTTTAGAAATTACAAAAAATATATTGATCTTTAAGTGTAATAATAGAAAACATCATCTATTAAGTTGACATTAATGAAGGTTAATTTTACTAACAAACATGTCATTATAATTGGTCAAACTAGACCAAAATGTCCTTATAACCAGATGGCCAAAATGTAGCTCTTTTAGGCTTCTTCTCTTAATTAATGATTTTAAGAATTAAATAAGATTCAATTGATCTCGTTTTCTATGATTCCTCAAATTTAATTTTTACTAGTTCCTGATCTAACTCTCCTTACTCCCAAAGAAACAACATACCAAATAATAAAATAATGATAATTGTTTCAATTGAAATATAACATTGAGGAAATTACATAACATATGCCTTGTTATTTGAAAAAATGGGTTTATGCTCTTTATCTTTGCTTTCCATGACCTGATTGTTTGTTTGACTAAAAATCTCATTGATATGTTTCTTTATTTTGATCTTAGCAAGAAAAGTTAATAATTAATTCAATAAAAAATCAATCTTTATTTCCTTTCTTTTTCTAACAAAGTTCATTAATCTAGCCTAAAAAAACACATAGGCTACAAGAAAGTTGAAATAAAGTGTAGCCCAAGAAATCTTGACAAAATAGTAAGTCATGGCACTATAATGAACTTTTTACAAACACTTAAATTGTACCCTATTATGAACCTCTCACTAACCAACCTTAAATCAAGCCTTAGCCAACCAACCATAAATGCAAAAAACTCTTAAAGCCATATTGATGCAGCCTACATCACCACATCTTTCAGCAATAAGCCCTCATTGGGAAGTTCCACAACGTTCACTCAACCAAGAAGATTAGCTCGTATTCAAGCTCATTAGTGTTCCTAACAAGTCCATAACCAACAAGATTCTCATTATACATTGAAAATATTCTATTTTAATAATTTTTCTTTATTGGCTCCTAATTCCTATTCTTTATTTGAGTCTATTCATTATCTTTTATTTTGTCTTAAAAGGTAGTCAATATTATGTAGAAAATAGACTTGATTAGATGATTGAAATTGGCTTAGGCATTCTTTTGAATCTTGAAGAGTTCATACCCATGAAAACCTAGAAAAGTTTTCACTTTATCCTTGAAAAGTCAAAGCTTTTTAGAGTCTACATCCTTGAAGAGTTGTAGCCATCAATCTAAAAGAATTAATGCCCCACCAATTTTATTGGAAGACTAGAAGAGAAACCCTTAAAGTCCCTTCTCATTTTCATGTTATAACCAATTTTGTTTTGTTCATGTTTTCCCTCAAATCGATAACTCTACAACACTTCTCTGCAAAAACTCAAAACACAAAAGTTGTAGATCTACAAGTCCTTGTTCATTTACAATTGGAATCACTCCATTCCAACCTATCAATTTAGAGACATGGCCATTTTCAGATGACATGTACAACTGAAATTTCTACTCCCATTTTTACAAGTCACTCTCCTGATCCTCTTTTTATTTTTGACTTAATCATAGTCTTTGGTTAAATCATTAGGTATCAAAGTTTTGGAGGAGAGGACAATGCCTCTAAGACAAACCAACATCAAGGTGGTAGAACCATTTCATTGAACAACATGCACACAATTACTAAGAATTTACAATAATATATACAAGAACAAATCGATGCCTTAACCTAAGATGTTTAGTGTCTAAAGGCTGAACCAAACAACCTCTATCCCATTCTAGAACTGAATAATCCAATGGCAATTCCTCTTCTTCAAAATGTGTTTAGTCTTTTCCCCAAAGGAGGAATGCTCATGCTTGTGCACAAGAATTTTGTAAACCATATTAGGAAAAGGAAATCAAGGGGGACATTCAAGAATTTTCAGGTATTGATTTTACTGATGAAATTATTGATTGGTTGACTCTTATAAATGAATTCTTTGAGTATAAAAAAGTCTTAGATTATCATCACATTGATATCATTGCTATGCAATTTTGAGGCAAGGCCATAGTTTGGTGGTGACAAAAGAAACAAAATTGCCAATCTATTGGTAGGGCTCTAATCACTTTATGGAGAAAGATGGAGGATATGATTCGAAAGTATTTCCTTCTTAAAGGATACAAGAGAGAACTCTACCAAAGGTACCAAAATTTAAGGCAAGGTACAGGATCAATAGACCAATACACCAATGAATTCAAAGAATTGGTGATTCATAACAATATTCAATATCCAAAAGAGGTGTTTATGATCAATTATTTAAATAGTCTTCAACTTTATATCCAAGATGACTTATAAGTCATTAATATTTGGCATTTGGGAGATGCATATCAATAGGCACTCAAAGTGGAGCATTTTTGCTCTAAGAGGCCATAAACCTCTACCTTGCTAAACTAAGCAACGAAGAGTACCACCGGCACCACCAACGTTGCTAAAATCTTGGTATAAGCTAATAGTAAGCTCCTTACTTAACCCAATCTTTCAAAGTAACCAAGTATAGTTGGTATGTGTTTTATTCTTTTGAGGAGATCGATCATTATGCTAGTAATTATTGATTTTATAAAAATTGCCCAACCAACAAAACTTTCTTAGTGGATAATGAGTTGAATAAAGATGAGGATGAGCCATGCAAAGAAGAGTCAAAAGATGATGAAGTTATGGTGGAAGATGAACCAATTATACATGTTAATTTTGGTAAGCTTTGCATGGTAAGAAAGATTTTCTCACTCCTAAAGATGACATTGGAGATAAATGGTTACACACCAATATTTTTCAGTCAACCTACACTATTTTAAGGAAGGTATGTCAATTGATTATTGACTCTAACTATTGTGAAAAAGTGATTTTTGAAGTAACAACAAGTAAGCTAAAATTAGAGTTAAAGGTGCACTTTATACCATACAAAATGTTGTGGTTAAAGAGGGAACTGAGGTAACAATTTTTATATGATATCTTTTCAATCTTTCTACCAGCTCTATTTATTTTGACAAAATATAATGTGATGTTCTACCTATGGATGCTAGTCATAATATTCTTGGTTGATCATGACAATTTGATAGCAAGAATATCCATAATGGCTATTGTAATATGTATTCTTTAAAGTATGGTGGAAATAATATTACTCTAGCACTTAGTATGGAACCTTTCAAGACTCTTTTTGTTAAGAATTCCTTGCCTTTGACTTTGTTAACAATAAAAGATGTGAAGGTGCCATAAAGGGGGTTAGTATCATATATATTTTGCTTAGCAAAACTAACGTGGTTATATCTTCTAAACCTCATCAAGTGCAACCTCTTTTGTAATAATTTAATGATGTCTTTCTAGACAGCTTACCACTAAGTCTTCTTCCTATAAGAGACATCCAACATTAAATTGGCTTGATGCCTAAAGCTTCAGTCCCTAATCTAACTCGTTGCCAAATGAGTTTAGTCAAACATGAAAAATTGCAACAACAAGTTATAAAACTCTTAAATAAGGATTTTATAAGGGAAAGCCTCAATCCATGTGTTGTTCTAGCTCTCTTGGTGCCTAAGAAAAATGGCATTTAGAGAATATGTGTTGATAGTCGAGCAATAAAAAAAATCACCATCAAATACTAGATTTTAATTCCTCATCTTGATGATCTTTTGGATCAACTCTCTAGTGTGACTATTTTTTAAAAGTTGGATTTAAAAAGTGGATATCACCAAGTCAAAATTAAACTAAGAGATGAATGGAAGATTACATTCAAAACCAATGATGATTATTTGAGTGGTTAGTCACGTCATTCGTGTTGTTTAATGTGTCATCCACATTCATGAGGTTCATGACATAAGTCTTGAAGCCATTTCTTGGGAAGTTTGTTGTGGTTTATTTTGATTACATTATGATTTTTAACAAGTCTATTAATAGCACTTGTAGCATCTTTAAGAAGTATTACAAGTGTTAAGGAAAGAATGCTTATACACGACCCCTAACAAATGCTATTTTGTGATGCCACAAATCTTAGGATTTCATATTTCAAAAGAAGGAATTTCAGTCAATGATGGTAAGATCAAGGTGATTAAAGACTGGCTGATTCAAATAAATGTGCATGAAATTTGAAGTTTCCATGGTTTCACTTTTTTCTATTAATGGTTCATTGCACATTTTAACACTATTGCAACCTTGCTCACCTCTTACATGAAGAAAGGAGTTTTTTAGTGGATAAGTGAAGCCTTGGAAAATTTTAAACACATTAAAGAAAAATTAAGCATGACCCCAGTTATCACATTACTTAATTTTAATTTTGTTTTTAAGATGCATTATGATGCATCAAGTATCAATATCGAAAGAGTTTTGAACCAAGGAGGGGAACTCATTGCCTTTTTTAGCGAGAAATTGAATGGTGTAAAACTTTGTTATAACACTTATGATTTGGAATTTAATGCATTATTGCACACATTAAAGCATTAGAGGCAAAATCTTATTCATTAGGAATTTATTTTGTACATTAATCATAAAGCTTTCAAGTATATTTTAGGGTAACAAAAACTCAATTCCAAGTATGCCAAATAGGTTGAATATATTTAAGAATTCTTGTTCATTATCAAGCATAAGGTGGGAGTTCAAAATTAAGTTGTCGATGCTCTTAGTTGAAAAAAGAGCTTACTATATACTATGCATTCTATTGTTTTTGGATTTGATTATTTTTAGAGTTGTATCAAGAAGATCCTTACTTTTTGAGATTATTTTCAACATGCAAGAAAAAAAGTTTGCTAATTTTACTTTATGTGATGACTTCCTTTTCAAAGGAAATCATTTTGTGTGCTAGATTGCTCCCTTCAATAGTGGGTGATTGATGAAATTCACCATAATAGACACTTTGGGCCTAACAAGATTGTGCAACTTGTTTTAACCAAGTATTTTTGGCCCTATTTAAAGCATAATGTACATTTACATGTGATAAGGTGTCAACATTGCTAAGTAAGAAAAGGGTAAGCTACCAATGTTAGTTTGTATTTGCCTTTGTCAATACCACAAGCTCTTTAGGAAGAAATCTCTATATACTTTGTCCTTGGACTACTGTGTACACTTAATGGTATGGATTCAATATTTATTTATGGTTATTGATAGGTTTTAAAAAATGGCCTATTTCATTCCTTGTCATAGAATTATGGCCTTCCTAAAACTATTACTTATGATCATGATGCAAAGTTCCTTAATCACTTTTGGCGGCAACTATGGAAGAATATTTGTACTAAGTTGTAATATGGTATTGCCATTCACTCACAAATAGATGGACAAATTAAAGTTGTCAATAGGTCCTTGGGAAATATATTGAGGACTTTGATTGATGATAAGCCTTACTCTTGGGAGACATAATTGTCACCTGGGAATTTTTCTTATAATTGTTTGGTGAAATGTGCTATTGGATACAATCCTTTTATAATTGTATATGGGTGTCAACCAAAGACTACTCTTGATCTTGTACCAATTCCTTTTGCTAAAAATTTCGTTGATAAGGCAGATGATATTCTTTTACAAATAAGGATAGTGCTTGAAAACAATGTGTCGAAGTTTAGAGAAAAAGGCTGAGTCTTATAAAAGGGATGTCAACAAACGACGACATGAAATTATCTTCAAACCTAAAGATTTTGTTTAGGCTTATTTACCACTAAAGCATCATCTTGTTAGAAGCTACAACAAGCTTAATAATCAAAAGTTTGGACCACTTGAAGTTCTTAAGTGTGTCAATCTTAATGCATATCAATGAAAGCTTCCTTCTCATACAAAGATACATGATGTATTTGATGTATGTCATTTAACACGTTATATGGGTGATTTTTTTTTATAATGATGATTCAAATTTTATTCTAAGGAAAAAGGGAATGATGTAGCCCACATCACCATGTCTCTCACCAATAAGCCCTGATCAACAAGTTCCATAACATTTGCTCAACCAAGAAGATCAGCTCGTATTCAAACTCACCAGTCTTCTCGACAAGTCCATAAACAACGAGATTCTCATCTTTGACTTTCCATAACCAACAAGATTCTCATTATACATTGAAAATATTCTATTTTGATAATCTTTCTTTGTTACCTCTTAGCTCCTAGGCTTGATTTGAGTCTTTTCATCATTTTCTATTTTGCCTAAAATGGCCATCAATAGTATGTAGAAAACATACTTGATTGGATGAATGAAATTGCCTTAGCCATTCTTTTGAACCATAAAACATTTATACCCATGAAAACTTAGAAGAGTTTTCAATCTATCCTTAAAGAGTTAGAGCTTTTCAAAGTCTACATTATAACCATCAATCTAAAAGAATTAATGCCCCACTAACTTCATTGGAAGCCTAAAAAAGCATCCATTGAAGTCCTTTCTCATTTTCACGTTCTAATTAGTTTTGTTTTGTTCACTTATTCCCCTAAATTGATAACTCTACAGTGTTTATCTGCAAAAACTCAAAACATGAAAGTTGTAGATCTACAAGTCCTTTTTCATTTACAATTGAAACCATTCCATTCTAATCTATCAATTGAGAGATACAACCATTTTCCTAATGACACAAACCTAAAACTTCCACTCAAACTTCTACAAGTCACTCTCTCAATCCTTTTATTATTTTTGACTTAATCATTAAGCCTTCAGCTACATCATATATGCTCAAAGAGAGCTAACACAAGCATACTTATAATATGCATTCTTGTAGTCTTGTGATTTTCTTAATGTTATACAAACCCATAATGCTTATTAGTGTGATATCTAGTCTTGTAATTGCCTAATTTTAAAATGTTGAGGACATTCTCAATGGAATTATAAGGCCACTTACAATCTCTAGATGCTTTAAAGTCACACTAACAAATACAAAGTTTTGAAACAAAGGCTTACCTAGCACCTACTCCACTTTATCTTAGGGTACATATTAAAACTAGGACAATTAATTGAGAAAAAAGTAGAAAATTTCATTGAAAACCCAAAAGGAAAAGAAAGAACAATAAGTGAGAGAATTTGTTGAGAGAAAGTGAGAGATTGTAGAAAGAGGCTAGGTTGTGTCTAATTAGTTTCTATTATTCTTTATATATATATATATAAGGGTATTAAAGGCTTTCTACAATTTCTATCTATGTTAACTACTAAAAATTAGCTATAGTGTTGTTTTTGTAATTTTTAAAATATTAATATACAAATTATAAATATACCTTAAACTTAAAGATGCGTAATGTAAATTTTCCTAGTAAACTCTCATATGTATTTGACCTTTAATAACAAACCTAAGACTGTCATATGCATGTTTGATGTAAGGAATGACAACATGATTATTGTTAAAGACTAATATTAGACTAGAGTTAACAAAAACTTGATAATAGCAGAACTTGGTACGCTTGGTGAAACAAATAATTCTTAGGGTTAGGCAACTAAAGGGTGATGCATACAAGAAGCTTTGTTTCCATTATAATGGATTAGCTTTTAAAATTGATGAAATTGCCATGGATTTTGGGAATTAAAGCTAATGTAGTGGTAATTTATGACTAGATGTCAATCTTTTATGCATAAGTATCTATACATATGTTTATCAAGTTCATTATGGTAAAATAGTAGTTTTAGAGTTATAAATACAATTGTTTGAAAAAAATAGGGTTAATGGCTCATTTTTTTAACCTAAATCCAAACAATCTAAAGTTCAAGTTAGGTTGACTCATGGACTAACTTGATAACCCAACATACTTTTTTAAAAGAACAACAGAAAATAATTAAAGATTATATTATTTAGACCATGAATTTTATGTACAAAATATATAAATTCTACCCTTGTAATTATCAATCTTTTAGACATTTTTTTTTAAAGATGAAAATAAATTTATTACTTAACATTTTAATTGTATATATGCATTATATACATGAATATACTTGTATTACATTAAAGTATCTCTTATATAATATTCTTTTACTTGACTACATCTTAGCTTACATTAGATTCTTTCTTATCTAGCTGACTTTAACTTAGCAACAAACAATATTTTGGACCCCAAAATTTAAGTTGTTGCAATTCACATTACTAGTTGAAATTCCAACTTTTGATTCCCAAATTCCCATGTGCTCTTATTTGGGTCTTTAATAGCAAATGCTCTGCTGACCTAGTCACCTAGTCTCTTTAAATTGTTCTTGCAGTTGCACTCATTGTCACTGATGAATGATTATTGGCTTGAAATTGATTTTCAAGATGCTTAACTAGGCTTTAGGAAAGGAAAAACAAGCCCCAAGAGAGTATAAAAATGACTTATTAATTTTTCTTTTAAAAGAGTTAAGCTAACTAATACAAAAGATGATAGCCTAATTCTACTAGTAGGTATTAGCCTAACTTGTTTATTTTAATTTTGCTAAGAAAGCCTATCAAATTGTCTCTAAAAAAGAAAAAGGAAAAGTTAAAGAAATAGAAGTTATGAAACCATCGGCTTAGGCTATTTGTGGGCAGATGACATCTTCTATGCACTTATAACAAACAATAAGAAGTAGTTTGACAATTCCAAATTTAGAGAATTTTACTAGGGCTTAGGCATTACTTTCAAGTTCACTTTAAAGTGACTAACTACATAATCATGGAAGGCTTAAAGAAGAGATTGGGAAAGGCAAAGGGCTTATAGGTAAATGAGCTACTAGACATGTTATAGTCATATTAAATAACCCTATAAACTATGCTAGGAGAGATCCACTTCCTCTTGGCATTCAAAATGGAGGCAATATTGCCAGCAAAAATAGGTGAACCAAGTTACATGCAGCAATATCTTGATGATAACAACAACTCATCATATGAGCTAGACCTTTTAGACGAGATGTGCAAATATGCCTTTATACAAATAGCCTCATACCACAAGAAGATGACACAATACCACAACAAGAAAGTAAGAGAGCAGCTATTTCATAAGGGCAATTTGGTGCTACCAAAATGGGAAGCTAGCAAGAATGATGAAGAAGCAAACAAATCTTCCCATGACTAACAAGGCCCCTACAAGATCACCAGAGAAGTAGTACCAAAACCTACCAATTGTAAAAGTTAAATGGAGCCTTAATCCTTTAAACTCAGAACTCTAAAAGTCTAAAAACCTATCACCAGTGCCAAGTCTATTGGAGGCACATAAAAAACACTCTGCCATATAAGCCATTAATAAAGATTCACATTTTACAAATAACTTATTACTTATAATCCTGCGCTTCACCTATGTGCTTCTCTATGACAGAGCTATCATAGTCTAAGGTGTCCCATGCAATCATGCTACAGAGGCCTCTTACTAAAAATGCATAAAGTGCACCACACGAGCATGTAATAAAAGCCTTCTTCCAATAATGTCTAAAGCACCCCATATGAAAGCACCACACTAGCCAAGACTACCTATGTTGCCTTATAAAAGCATTCAAAACAAGCTTTTTTCTTGATAAAACCAAAATTACCTAAGGTGCCCTATTTGAGTGCATTACATAAGAATCTTACCAAGAATGCTTAAGGCACTCAATGTAAGCACGCCACACAAGCCACTTGCCCAATGAAGCCAAGATTACTTAAAATGCCTCACACTAGAGCACCACATAGGCCTCTTGCCAAGAACATCTAAGGTGGCCCAAATGAGCATGTCACATAGACATTTTGTCCAATAAAACCAAGATTGCTTAAAGTGCTCGATGTGAATTCATTGCACATGCTTCTTGGCAACAATGTCTAAGGTACTCCATGTGAGTGCACTATATAGGCTTTTTACCTGATGAAGTAAGGATTGCCTAAATGCCCCGCATAAGCACACTATATAGGTGTCTTGTTTGACAAAACTATAATTACCTAATATGCCCTATATAAGCACATTACACCACCTTAAAAATTTCTATGATGTCCTATATAAACATGGCATATAAGCTTTTTGTCTAATAAAGTTAGGCCTACCTAAGGTGCCCTAAACAAGCATGTCACATAGGCTTACTATGACAAATACTGAAGGTACTCTATGTGAGTACGCCACACAAACTTCTTGTCTAATAAAGCTAAGATTGCCTAAGGCACCTTATGTGAGTGCATTACATAAGCCTTTTGCTAAAAATACTTAAGGCATTCCATATGTAAGCACACCATACAGGCATCTTGCCCAATGAAGCTAAGATTGCCTAAGCACCCACCCTAAGTAAATGTGACATACAAAATTTTTGGTCAACAAAATTAAGATTGCTTAAGGTACCCCCCATGAACACATTACATTGGCCTTCTACCAAAAATACTTAAGGCATCCCACACAAATACACCATCACAAATACACCATACAAGCCTATTGCCAAGAATGCCTAAGGTGCTTTGCATGAACATGCCATATTGGCTTTTTACTCGACAAAGCCAAGATTACCAAAGACACCTTATGTGAGTGCACTACACATGTCTCCTACTGAGAATGCTTAAGGTGCCTAATCTGAGTGCAACACATAGGCTTCTTGCCTAACAAAGCCAAGAATGCTTAAGGTGCCCTTCAAAAGTATGCCACATAGGCTTCTTGCTTGATGAAGTCAAGACTGCTTAAGACACCTTAAGTGAATGCCACATAAACCCCTCACCACAAACATACCAATAAACTATTTAAGGAACCTTAAGCAAGCCTACTAAGTAGGCATCTTACCATTGGTGCAAATTGACTATAAAAAATGGCAAAATGCATACATGTAAGATGAAGAACAAGAATGCAAAATAAGAAGTAAATGATCAAGCACTTAAACAAACAATGACTTTATTCATCAAGAAAAGATTACGATGAGGTGTAATATAGGTTACATAACAATGAATTTATTCATCAAGAAAAGATTATGATGAGGTGTAATATAGGTTACATTACAACCTAAGTACCTAATTTACAAATGCAATGAAAGGTCAATGTCATAATAGGATAATCTAGACTAAAGGGAGCCTCTAGCATAACAATAACAATCAGTAATTATGTAATGTTACCTATCCACAACCATATGAGCAAGTGATAGGAGAAGAATGGATTAACTCTACCCACACCTTTTTGCCTCCATGATTTAAATCCCATTTGAGTAGGTCACATAACCAAACCTTTGATCCTCCTTTAATGCCCATATTTGACGCAAGTGTAAGCTTGACACGTGTACCATTTCCTATAATAAAACTATTAGGTGGAGCAAACTGAATTCAACACTTATAATATGCCAAACATCCACCAACTAGCATAAGAGGCCACCAGAAAAAACCTCTCCTCACTAAAAGTGTTCATCAAACCATTCAATCCACTTAATCTAATGAATCTTATCAAAATTAAACTAAAACCATCAAAATTGTTAAGAATAATTTGGATATTGTTTGTAATTTAGGCTAACTATATTCAATAGTTTGATTATAATTTAGAATTTCAAAAACTACCAAAACTAAACCAAACCATTTTGTAATACTAAACCGTAAGAGTTCATTTAATGGATATATGGTCACACAAAAAAACCCAATCATCTTTCACAATGTATAACCCTCTCAAACTCAACACATTAACTATAAACATAGTTTATAAATTTTTTCTTATTATGTTTTCATTACTTATGTTTTATCCCTTTTTAAAAATTTACTTTTTCATTTTAGATACTTCAAAATTTAATATTTGGATACCAAAGATTTTGGTTATTGGATAAATCGATAATATAAAAACATGAATGACAATTTTAATCCTAATATATATGGTTTAAACTACAAATCTAACCCATAATCACTAATGGCAATTTGTTAGTTTCACTCTTATATTGTTTTGGTTACAATTTTGAAATTTTCAAACCCCCTCCTTAATGGATTGGTTTAAATATAAGGATCCAATCAATTCCTACCAACTCATGTACACCTTTAGTCCTCACTAGAAGATGGATTTTTAGTCAATGGCATGACTCTTGATCTTCTTAAATCTAATGTTGTTAACCTCTTAGCTTTCAAATTCTACTCAAACCTCAAGTTTAGACTCATCATCAATTTTTATATTAGTTTACATCCACACAAAGATCTTTCTATTTATTTAGCCTATTTTGTCTCTTGCTAAAAAAGGACCAAAAAAAAAACCCTAATCTATCTCACTAATCACTATTGTTGATATTTTTATTAGGTGTAAGAGATACACTTTAGCCAAAACTAAGACTCTAGATCAAGCATTTATGAGGATTAGAATTGAATGGCAGAGCATTTTGATAATCTAGTTAAGTTTTTGATGAAAATCTAAGGATTGAAAATTAAAAAAAAAATTGAAAAAATAAAGGATAAGTATTAGTCTTTTCGAAGGGATTAGTCTAGAATAAGCTAAAAACTTTAATAAATTTGATTGCTTGAATGAAAAAGCCATAGGGCATTCCATATATAGACTCAAGAGTCTAACTTAATAGCCTATTGATACAAAAATAATTATGCCTAATAATTTGAAAATAATAAAAGATAATTATTAAATATTATAAATTAAGGAAATCACATCATTCCACTACCCTTTAAAGCAACCTTGTCCTCAAGTTTAGCCAACAATAAATTCCAAAAATTACTTCACAAAAGAATGATAAAAGTCCTATGTAGCATTTTTAATAAGAAGATTAGTTCACTGAACAAGAATTTAAGTGACTTAATTTTCAAGCTTGACAATACATCAATCCTAAATAGCCTATGACCAATCATTAACCTCTCTAATGGAAGTAATGTTGGGTAACTTGCTCTGTGCAACCATATTCTCTTCTAATTTCCTTTTCAAGTAAGAGACATGAAAGATAAGATGTAATTTGGACCTTAATGGTAAGTCAAGACAATACACAACTGGACAAATGCATTCAAGAACTTTGTAAGACCTAAATAAGCAAGGAGATAATTTCATTAATGAGTGAGTTGTGACAAATGACTATTGATACATTTAAAGTTTATGACAAACCCAGTATCTTACTAAAATCTCATGTTAAGTATGGTGTGTATCAATGTGTTACTTCATATGAGCTTAGGCTACTACAAGATCTTTCATAAGTTATTGCAAGCTATCCTTATCTTCTAAGTTGTCATCAATTTAGTCTATATGAGAAGACCCAATTTTATAACTTGCAAGTATAGGTGGGGCTTAACCATAAATGGCTTCAAATAGAGACATTTTTGTTAAAGAGATTAAGTGGTATTGTACCACCAATCAGCCCAAGGAAGCGATTTCACCCAAGCCTTTGGTTTGTTACTCACAAATCAACAAAGGTAGTTCTCCAAACACCTATTAACTACCTCATTCTATCCATTCATCTATAAGTGATAAGCAATGCTCATATTCAACTTGGTCCCTTGCAAATGAAATAGCTCCTTCTAGAAATTACTAATAAAGACTTCATCATGATCACTAATAATAAATTTAGGAACATTATACAACTTCATAATATTTTTAACAAAAACTTGAGTAATAGTACTAGCAATATAAGGATGACTAATAGCACAAAAAAAGGCATACTTAGTCAAACAATCAATTACAACAAAAATGGTAGCTTTACCTTGGGATAATGAAAGTCTTTTAATAAATCTATAGAGATAACTGTCCAAACTTCTTTTAAAATAGGCAATGGTTAAAGAAGACCTAAATATGCCATAAATTCATTCTTGTAACATTGGCAAACATCACATTTAGTTATAAATTATTTTATTTTACTCTTCATACTCTTTTAATAAAATTCATGACAAGTGCACTTATAGGTACGAAGAAATCTCAAATGGAAAGTAATCAAAAATGCATGAAACTCTTGCAAGATTATTTCCTTTTAATGAGAATTAGGAACAAGTACCATTTTTCCCTTGTACCATAAAATCCCAAGAGTAATAAGTAATCAAATTAAGATCTTCTTGCAATTTCTTAATGATTTCCCGAGTTTCAAAATCATCCTACCATTCATTTCTAATTTGCACAAAGGTATTACAAGTAAAGATACAGATTGTCATCAACTCAGCATGCTCTAGAATGTAAGATATGCATTAACTACAAGATTCTCACTTCCCTTCTTATAAATAATCTCACAATTATATCCCAACAATTTAGAAATCCACTTATGTTGCTCTATAAAAGATTTATTATTCCAATAAATATTTCAGACTTCTATGATCAATCCAAATTTGAAAATACCTTCCAATCAAGTAAGGACACTATTTTGTAACTACATAAACCACAGTTAACATCTTTTCATCATAAATAGACATATTAAGACATTTTAGCAATAAAGCCTTATTGGTAAAAGCTATAGAATGACCTTTTTACATCAACACTGCATTAATTTCAACTCCAAAAGCATAAGATTCAATAATAAATACCTTACAAAAGTTAGGTAAGGGAAGAATTGGTATAATGGTCATAACATGCTTAACATAAACAAAGGCTTCCTTTATTTTGTCACTCCATTTGAATGAATATTTCTTTAAAAGAGCTATTAAATCAATGTTGTTCTTCTCATAATCATAGACGAACTTGCAATAATGGCGAATTATTCCAAGAAGCCATGTAATGCCTTAATTGTTTTTAGAACTAACCAATCTAGCATTACTTTAACTTTGGAATGATCAACTGCCACATCTTCCTCGAAAACAACATGACCATGATATTCCATTCTTTGGCTAGCAAAATTGCACTTTAACTTCTTAACAAACAAAAAAAAACACTCACATAAAGTAATGAACACAGTTTATAAATTTGATAGATAAGAATCAAAAGAAGAACTTTACACCAAACTATCATTAAAAAATATTTGAACAAACTTGCACAAATGTGGCAAAATATGTCATTTATTAAGTTTTGAAATGTTGAAAGAGCATTGGTAAGCCCAAAAGGCATAGCCTAGAACTCATAATAGCCATCATATGTCTTGAAAGCTATCTTTTGAATATCCTCCTCATAGACCTAAATCTAATGATAACTCAATCTAAATCAAGTTTAGTGAATAGCTAGACATCTCCCAATTCATTTAGTAGCTCATCAACAATAGGAATAAGATATTTATCCTTCACAGTAATGTAGTTAAGCACCAATAGTCCACACACATCCTCCAAGATCCATCTTACCTTTTTACTGGGAGAATAAGAGAGGAGTAAGGACTAACATTAGGTCTAATGATGCCAACTTCCAACATTTTCTTCACAATTTTCCCAATCTCTTCCTTTTAGAAATGCAAATAGCAAAAAGGTCAAACATTAGTAAGTGCACTCCCAAGCAATAAAGGAATACAATGTCATGTGTCCTCCTCAAGGGTAGACCTATGGGCTCAATCAAAAATGTAGTCAACCTTTTTCTCCTTTATACAATGAGATTTTGTCACCTCTATATTATACAAATGCATAAAGAACCCTTGTCTTGCTTTCTATAAGACTCTCTCCATCTAATGGTTAGTGACAATAGTGATTTTGCCATGGCACCTTCCTTATAACTCTACATTAAACAAAAACTTCGTTGTCAACTTGGAAAACTTTCAAGTAATATCTCCCAAAGCTCATAACTAGTAACAATAATCTCATAATCTTCCAAAGATAATAAAAATAGAACAACACAAATGATCTAACTTGACAATAAAAGCTTTAACTTTATGCATTTTCCTTGGCAAGAAAATTTCTCCCATTTGAAACCTTCATAGCAAACTTGTTGCAATTCTTTATTAAAAAAGCAAGTTTTTTAGCAATCTTTTCATCTATAAAATTATTGAGATTGCCTAAGTTAACTGGTACCACCTTTGGTCATTCTTTGAGAAAGCGACTATTTTTCATGGTTTACAAAGTAGAATATTTTGCCAAAGCATGAACTGTGAGCTTATCTATATATTCAACATGGATGTCATCATAATTTGGATCCATGTGATCATCATCTACCTCAGTAGCTTCCTTAATCCATGTGATCATCATCTACCTCAGTAACTTCCTTAATTGGCTTAATTATTAAAAGCTTCCTTTGTTTACATCAATGCTTTTTATGCCACCTCTCATTGTAGTGCCAACATAGTCCCTTTTTCATCTACTCTTTCAACTACTCTTTAGTTAAGTGTCTAGTGTTAGTGGGATAAACTGAAAAGGATATGTTAGTGTTACCATCAATAAGTTTGTTGACTCCTTTAGCAATTAGGCAACGATTTTCAGTGCTTAGCTTCTCATTCTATTAGTGAGTAAAGGAAATAGTTTCTACCATTGTTCTTGGCTGGCAAGCTTTAACTTTACGTTAGATATCAAGAATAAGCCTTTTAATGAACATTTCCACCAATTGCCTTTCTAACCAATCTTTAACTCGATTATCGAGTCACTCAAAATGACACTAATGCTCTAAGATGGTTAATGTATGATAGATTTTTGTGAGCTCTCCATCAACATTGTGACATTCTAAAGGTTTAAAGCACATAAGAAGACCTTTGGTGAAATTAACCCATGTCATAACTCTAATACAAGTTTCAAACCAATCATTCCATTAAATAACATCACCCTTCAATTAAATAAAGGGAATTTTCACCTTAGAGTCTTCTCTTGTATGATGAAAATAAAAGTATTTTTCAGCTCTAGAAATCCAACTTATAAGATTACTCTTATCCCAAAGAGGAAATTCCACCTTCATACATGGTTATGTACAGTCACAATCAGTGCCTTCAAAGGACTCCAGTAGTTTTTTTCTATTTATTGGTACATCTAGAAGTATTATCTCTTAACTAGTTTTTTGCTAAAGTAAGGACCATATGTTCAATTCTCTTAGGAGACTTTTGCATAAGAGATACTGATTCTTCAATATGAGATATTATAGTGTCATAATCAAATGAGTTAAGCGAACATATGACATAAGACTACAAATTGATGAAGCTAAGATTGTTCTTTTGTTATTGGGTAAGGGGTATAAACCAAATTTTCTTTTTCTATTATAGGATTATGAAATAGAAGTGAAATCCTTAAGAACACCACACTAATACTAGATAATGACATATTAGGGATTAAAAATTAAAAAAAATTATGAAAATAAAGGATAAGGATTGATCTTTTCAAGCAAATCAGTCTCCAATAATTGTTTTAACTTTAATAAGTTAAAAAATTTTGATATATTTGATTGTTTGGATGAAAAAACTATTAAGGCATTACATATATATATATATACAAACTCAAGGGTTTGACTTGACAATCCACTAATATGAAAGTAATTATATCTATTAATTCAAAAATAATGAAAAATAATTATTAAATCTTATAAATTAAGGAAATTGCATCAAGTTTATGATGGAGAAAATATTAAAAATATAATAAATTATCTGTAATTCTAAATGTCAAATGTATATGTAAAAATGTCTTATAGATTGAATTTTTACATAATGAAAAGTGCATCACAATAAGTCTAAATAATATGGTAGATAAACTTCGAACTAATTATTCTTATTGACAAGTTGTGGAACCAATTCATATAAATAATTGTACAATATTATACTTTTCTTTTTAATGAATTGACACATTAATTGGAACATTTTCAAAACAAAAATAAAACATGTCTCTTGTTTTATTTGATAGTTATCAAAGATGTCTTTTCATGAAAGGATACATTAAAAGGATCATGTCTGTTGGTGCAAAACGACAATTTTTTTTGACCAAGTAACCCTTGAATTGCTATCCTCTTTTAATCAAAAAGGGAAAAGATAGATGGAAACATGTTGTTTCCTAATAAAACAATTTTGGATAATACATAAACTTCTCTAATGGTTGATTTCAATAATACAAACTACAGTTAAGTATACTTCATTTTATCTCATGAGAAAATTCATTGTAACTTAATTGTACCATTATAAGGGTGAATTTTATCTTAAGATTATTGGACCAAAAATAGGAATATAATAAAATTGAAATAATTTCTTAAAGTCATATATTTAATATCACTCTTCTTAAAGCAAAATTTTCCCTTAAAATGGTGCAATTAGGTTATAGCAAATTTTCTAATAGGATAAATGGAAACACACTTAATTAAAATTTGCACCACTAAAATCAAGCCCTCGAGAAGTTTGTGTACTATTCATAATTGTTTCATCAAGAAACAACATGTTTCCATCTATCTTTTCTCTTTTTGATCAAAGGAGAATCATCATAAATATAGCAATTTAAGGGTTATTTAACCAAAAAAAATGTCTTTATGGTACCAATATATACAACCATTTTAACGTGTCTTTTCATAAAATGACATCTTTTATAACTACTAAATAAACTAAGGGACATGTCTAATTTTCTTTTTGAAAATGTTCCAATAACATGTTTATAGTTTATGCTAAGTTTCTTATATATTAACATTATTTTAAGTCATTTTGGTCATAAACGTTGTTATATCATGTATAATATAAAAATGCTTAAGATTTGGTGAATAAAGGAGGGCTTAGGAAGGGTGGATGTGTTCTACCATTGTACAATTATAGACATAAGAAAATAAATATTAAATATTTGAGCCATACTGCTTGTTCCTTAGCCTAAAATATAAAGACACATCTATATTAGTTTACCAAGAGTAACCATATATCTTGTTTTTACTCATTATTATCTTATGTTTCAACCATGAGTTGGGGCCAAACATTAGGCTTTTTTATCTTTAAATGTGTCATACTATACATTAAGTGTGACATAAACTATTAGAACTAGATTACAATTTATGTTAATGATTTGCCTTTATTTTTATCATTGGAATTTTATTATTGACCATGTTATGATTCTAAGGCACAAGTCATGCCCCCACTTCAACATGCGCTCGTCCTTCATTAAAAATCATTGTTTTTACATATAACAAAGTAATCATGAAATTAGTCCTTTTCCACTAATCTTTTATATTGGATAGGGATAAATGTGTGCCACTCAAACACTTGTTATTTGACTAGTGTTGGCCACATGGTTATCACATTGCAATGATGGGTCAAATAAAAGGATGTCTTAGTTGATATTGACTCTAGCCATCATTCAAGTGCAATAACCATCTGGCCCAACATTAAATTATTGGGAGTTTGGCTGAGATTGGCCTAATTAGTTTTAAGAATTTAACCTTAGAGTTTTACCTAGTCAACATTTTGTTGTGCTTCCTATCTCATCAACCACAGAAACTTATGATTCCTATGCCATCAACCTTGATTCCTTATGACCTTATGTTTCTATTGTTGGGAAACAAAATAATAAAAAATGAATAAAAGTGAAAAGAATACATAAAATTTACATAGTTTGAAATCTAAATGTTTTTACATTTATTGTTGTACTAAAATTTTATTATTTTAAGAATTTCAAATTACATAATAAGTATACCATTTTATATAAGAAGATAGGACAACTCTTATATATAGACAAATTACATGTTTACTTCTTAGATAATATTAATCAAGTAGTACTCTTATGACAATCTCCCAGTTTGAGAATGATTATCAAACTAGCAACCCTTATAATGTAATTAAACTCCTTTTGTAATCCATAACCTTACGGTGACACCTTCCAACAATTAACCATAAAGGAAAATTGAGGCTACACATAGCCTCAACTTCTTTATAACTACCAACTTAGTTAATATGTTAGTATAATTCTTCATATTGCATATTTTTACAATTAGAGAGAAAATTTCAGTGTAGTTAATATACTTTCTTTTTGCTGAAATCCCTTCATAACCAACTTTGCCTTGTATCTTTTACTGCCATCATTTTTTCTTTTTTACTTGTTAAACCTATTTGTTGATGTATGATTTTTCTATAATGAACTCATTTATTCATCCATAGTTAACTTTTTGTTGAATAAATTTCCATCATATAATATTTCATCAAAGTATTCTTACTCACCTTCATTAGTCAATAGTAAATAATAGAAGGAAGGAGAGAATTGTTGTAGAGCCTTAGATATTCTACCAGATTTTATCATCTGTGCTATTAGCGTAGAGTGCTTTAATTGTAGCAAAAGGTTTTTAAGATTTTCTAACACTCGTTTACCCTTGCCATTTTCTAAAATTTCCTTTAACTCAGTATGTTCCTTTTTTCTACCATACTTACCTACACTATCATATTCTACAACACATTTATTTTTTTATACAATGTTTTCATTGAATATGATATCTCTACTTTTAATAATTTTTCTATTTTGATCATCTTAAAAATGATATATGAATGAATTAATTTCATACTTAATGAAAAAATATTTATGGGATTTAAAATCTAATTTATCCCTTTTATCAAAATCCATATACACATAAGAGGTATAACCAAAGGCTTTTAGGTGTGAAATATTTACTTCTTTACTTGTTTAAGCCTTGTCTAATAGTTATCCATTTAAGAGTACCAATAGTACTTGGTTAATTAAATATGTTATAGTGTTGATAACATTAGCCCAAAATATTTTAGTAATTTAATATGTATTCTTATGATCTTGGCATGCTTATATAAGGTTTTATTTATGCGCTTAGTAATATGATTTTATTGTGGTGTTTTTGGAACTATTTTCTTAATATGAATCCCCTAATAGCATAAAAATCCTTGAAGTCTTTGCTATCATACTAACAACCATTATCAAATCTTAATCATTTCATTTTTATGCCAAATTCATTCTCTACCTTATTTTTTCATTTCTTGAAAGTCATAAACACATCATATTTGCCTTTTAGAAAGTAAATTCATGCCTTCTGAATTAAGTCATCAATGAATGTGACATAATAGAGTGAGCAACCTAGGAATGCTACTAGGAAGGACCCTAAACATTAGTGTGCACAAGATGTAGCTTTATTCTTTATATGATTTTTCTATTTCTTGAAAGTCATAAATAAATTAGATTTTCTTTTTAAAAAGGAAACTCATGCCTTTTGAGTGGAGTCATCAAAAGTGAGCCACCTAGGCATGCTAAGAGGGACCCCAAATATCAGTTTGCACAAGTTCTAGCTTCTATGTCTTATGTGTCCTTCCAACTTTGTATAAACTAAAATTTTTTTGCTTATTGAAGATACAATCCTCACAAATGCTGACATCCATAATTTTTATGTCAAATAACTTGCCCTTTGTTGCAAGTACCTTTATTCCTTTTTCATTCATACGTTTGATCTTGCAACACTAAATCCTAGAATCAACCTTTACCTTAATAGCTCTTACTAAATCCTTTATACTCGGGGTTATATAGAGTGTCCTAGTCTTATTTCCTCTTGCTATCACCATTGCACCTTTAGTGATTTTCCATGACCCACAAACAAAGGTTGTAAATATTCTTTTCCATCAAGATCCCTTATAGAAATCAAATCCCTTTGCAACCTCAAGATGTGTTTGGTGATTTTTAACTTCCACATATATTTGTTTGATGTCTTTACACAAATATCACTCTTCCTAACTATATCTAACAATTCATCATCATTAAGATGAACTTTTCTAAAATTACTACTAACATAGTTTTGTATACAATTTTTATGTAAGGTTGATTGAAAAGATGCCCCAAAGTATAAAATCCAAGACTTTTGTCAACACTTAAAATCAAAGTGTTCTGGATATCTTCAATTGCTATATTTGCAAAATCTTCATCATGCCTATTCTTCTTTAGCTACTTGTGGTTTGTCTCAAAATGGCTCCTACAATCTTAATTATAACACGTAGCATTGGATTTTAATTTACTCATTTTCTTAGATTTTGATCTACCTTTATTATCATCACATTGGGTTGTTCTTCCTCTACCTTCAATACTTAAGGAAACTAAAGTTGGATGATATACCTAATTATCTCATGCAAATATCTTTGCACAAAATCAGATTTTAAACTATGTTGAACTATAATTGTTACAAACTAGATGAACTATTTATTGCAGTTATAATGATGTTTCAACTTTCTAGCAATGTAGACAGCAAAATCAAAGTCTTAACCTCCTTATCAAAATTTATATTCATCAAGTTTAATTGACTAGAAATCATATTAAACTCATATATATCTTTTGCAACAGAGGTACCTTTCTTCATTTTTAGATTAAATTATTTTCTTATCAAATATACCTTAGATATAACCTATTAAAAGTAAATAGTTTCTCTTAATATGAGTTAGTGCTCCCATCAGTCCTTTGTATCAAAATGAATTATATCATCCCTAGTTTAGAATGTAGTTGCCAGCAACCAATATAAAAACCATTTCACAACAATGATAAAAAGACATAGTCCACACCACAAAAAGACAATCCATATGTGGCCTATAATGCATATAACTTACACAAGCCATACCATAATACTGCTACTCTATGGCCTTTTAGATATAAGGTGTAAGTACTTTTAATTTTTTGTACTTTTGGACTTGGCACCTACTTAATGCAATCACTTTCACACTACATAATGACTAGACTATGGGGGCATTACATTAAAAGCATCCCCTTGTTCTCCCCCAACATAGTTGCATGTTCTAACTAAGGAAGTGGGAGAGTACTCCTAAGAGAGGGGATCCCCACTATGCATAATTGGCTTGATAGTCAAGTCATGCATGTCTTCATGTAGTTGGAGGTATGAACTACAACTCCTATATATAGGTTTATAGTGACAATTAAGATTCCATACAAAATTATGGAAAGAGACACTAAGTTGGGAAGCGATTTTTGTACGAGTATTTGTACCTTATGTGTGTTAAAGTGACTGAGACTAAATATAATTTTGTACCATCACAAGGTTAAAAATTTTGAATGAAAGAGTTGACCCTATGACAATTACCATACAAAACAATTGACTTGTTGTCACTATCTTACACACTGTGTTGGTGCAATTTATAAAGTCTAGAGACAACTAATAGAATCTAAATATCCCTTCCTAAAAACCCTTGTCGATGGTAATTCAGATGTCGTGTACATCAACTGCTTATATATATATACTTCAGTGAAGGCAAATTGACCCAAATGTCATTTAACCAAAGACCTAGGACTCAGCGGCACCATTTCCATTTGGCATGCTTTTCGACACAAGTAACATATTCATGTGCAAGATGGCGTATGCTCAAACTCAGCCTATCTCAACTTACATGTTTATTGATACCATAAGTCACACAGCCCACTGTCAACATGTATAAGAAACATCTATCTTATCTAGGTGTTGAAGAAATAACATGGAAAGTAGTTGCATTAAGATCTTGCTATTAGGTGTAAATATGTGATTCTGATACAACAATGTTAATGAAGAATGTTATATTGGTTAATAACTCAGTTACATATATGTAGTGCACCTCTTGTTCTTGTCATTATTTAAACAGTATAAATTGGAAGTCGATTTAGGACATGACAAAAGGTAACAAAATAAGAGGGCAATATACTTAATTCCACCCGGGATACAGTGAGTGATGAAGCACTATAGGCGATCACTTTCCTTTGCACTTGTAATTCATGCCTGGGGTTTGAACCATGTTGGCTGCAAAGTTTGGTCCATCTCGAACAGCTGCAAGCTGCAGTAGTAGATATATCCTTGCAATCAGGGGTGGCTGCCCTTCCAACACTCTGTTCTTTCAAGAAAGTTAGCATAAGGTGTTCATCCATATCTGTAAAATAGATATATTGTTGGCTGCAAACTCTGGACTTGTGGAGAAATAATTTCTGAAGAGAGACTTTATTCTCGATTCTCTGTCATACTTAAAAGCAATACAATGATTCATTTATAGGTTATAATCTGCCCTTTTAAAACTGAAATAAACTTAATTATAAACAATTCTATTAATAGCCATAAACCAAAATTAAAACCCATTATCACCCGTAAGAGTAACTGCTGACTCTTGACATTTCATTTTCCTATAAAACTGCTGAAATAATGCACTAATAAAAATGGACATTTAATGTTTATTCAACAAGACTACCCCATAAAATTAAATGCTTCTGCCATCTTTCATGCCAACCAATCTTTTGCAGTTGTCAAGAAGTATTGTCGATAGCAGTTTCGTGAAGATATCCGCGACTTGGTCCCGACTTGCCACATGCACTAATTCCACACTTCCTTCCTTCACTTGATCTCGGATGAAATGAAAGCGAACGTCAATATGCTTGCTTCTCTCATGATTCACCGGGTTCTTGCTCAACTCAATTGCTGATTTGTTGTCAACTCATATCATAGTTGCACCGAGTTGTTGTTGCTCCAACTTGCCAAACAAATTTCTGAGCCATATCGCATGACGTACACACAAAGATGCTGCCACATATTTAGCTTCACATGTCGAGAGTGTCACGATCGGTTGCTTCTTTGAAAGCCAGATAAACATCGTGTCACCCATAAAAAACACATAACCCGATGTGCTTTTCCGATCGTCCAAGTCTCCACACCAATCACTGTCAGAGTACTCGACCAACTTGTAATCTGCCACATTTGTATAGAATAACCCAAGTGACACTGTACCTTGGAGGTACCGTAGGATTTGCTTCAACGCCTTCTAATGTAAATAAACTGGCTCCTCCATGAACCGACTTACAATGCCGATACTTAATGCAAGGTCAGGCCTTGTGCATGTGAGATAGCGGAGGCTTCCCACTAAACTTTGGTATTTGCTTGCGTCGACTCGTTCTCCTCCATCAAACTTAGAGAGTTTTGCACCCGGTTCCATTGGTGTTGAAATTGGATTGCAAGACTTCATCTTGTACTTCTTCAAAATCTCCCTTGTATATGCCTCCTGAGATACAAAGATACCTGTCTTTCCTTGTCTTACCTCCAGACCAAGGAAAAACTTCATCAAACCCAAATCTGTCATCTTGAATTCCCGTGTCATTGTGCTCTTGAATTTTTGTATCATTTCATTACTATTCCCCATAAAAATGAGGTCATCAACATAAAGAGCAACAAATAACATATTACCTTCATTCTTCTTCACATAAAAGGCATGTTCGTAAGGACATTGGTCGAACCCGTTCTCCTCAAAGTATGTATCGATACGAGTATTCCACGCCCGAGGTGCTTGCTTCAACCCGTAAAGTGCCTTCTTCAATTTCAACACCTTCTTTTCTTCTCTGATTTTCACGTACCCGAGTGGTTGTTCGATATAAACTTCTTCTTCAAGCACACCATTCAGGAATGTCGACTTGACATCCATTTGTAATATCGGCCATTTGAATTGAGCCGCTTGTGAAATGAGCAATCTGATTGTCTTCATTCTTGCAATGGGAGCAAACACCACGTTATAGTCGATTCCCGCCTTTTGCTTATATCCCTTTGCTACAAGTCTTGCCTTATACCGTTCTATCTCCCCTTGAGCATTCATTTTTCTCTTAAACACCCACTTGACACCAATGGGCTGAGTTCCTTTCGGCAATTCTGCTAACTCCCATGTGTTGTTGTGATCTATTGCTTTAATCTCCTCGTCCATGGCAGTTTGCCACTTCTTGTCTCGCACCGCCTGTTCAAAACTTATATTCTCGAAATCCACCAAAAGACATACAAGGTGTACCTCATTTGTCGAATCATACAAATCTTGTAAACTTCGCATTTTGGGTTGTCGTGATTCATCTTCATCATCAATAGTTTCAAAATTTTCTGGTATGGTTGTTGATATAGTAGTTGATGATTCTCCAACTTTGATGATACCCTCTGTTGCTTTATTCCAATCCCACTCATTTGCTTCATGAACTCGTACATCACGGCTCACTAAAATCTTCTTGCTTATCGGGTCGAATAGCTTGTATCCTTTTGTTTTCTCATCATACCCAATAAAAATATATCTTTTGCTTTTGTCTTCGAGCTTTGTTCTTTGCTGATCCGGCACATGTGCGTAGGCCAAACTGCCGAATACTTTGAGATGAAAGACTGTCGATTTTTGTCCGCTCCATGCCTCTTGCGGTGTTTGATCATACAACTTCGCATATGGACACCGATTTTGAACATAGACGACGCATTGCACGGCTTCCGCCCAAAATTCCTTCGGCATTTTCTTGCTCTTGAGCATTGACCGAACCATGTCGAGAATGGTCCGGTTCTTCCTCTCGGCCACGTCTTTTTGCTATGGAGAGTACGGTGCGGTTAGAAATCGCCTTATGCCTTGCTCCATGAAAACCATCGAATGCCACCTCTATCGGATCGTACAGATTTGATGTGTCTACCGGTTGCCTTTTCCACCATCACTTTGAATTTTTTGAACACCTCGAACGCCTCGGATTTTTCTTTCAGAAAATAAACCCAAGTTTTTCGTGAGAAATCATTAATAAAAGAAATGAAATACCTTTTGCCGCTAAAAGATTCGGAAGTGATTGGTCCACATATGTTGGAATGAATCAACTCAAGAGGTTGCTTAGCCCGATATTCTGCCTTCTTTTGAAACGACATTCTCGCATGCTTTCCGAGCACACATTCTTCACAAAATTTTCCCTCGTATTCCATGTCCAGTAATCCGTACACCATGTTCTTCTTTGCCAATTTGTTTAGGCCTTCATGATGTAGATGACTAAAACGAAGATGTCACAGTGACGCCTTGTCTTCTACATTGACTTGCAAACATTTTTCTCGTACACTTCTCAAATTTAGTTTGTACATCCGATTTTTCCCCATATCAACTTAAGCGACTGAACGCCCTTACTTATCTTTCAATAGTAATATCCGATCTTTCATAAAAACCGAATAACCTTTCTCCATGAGTTGCCCCATACTTAAAATGTTGCTCTTGAGGTCTAGTACGTAGTACACATCTTGGATTGACCCAACTAAACCATCCTTTTGTAAATAATAAATCGTACCTTGGCCTTTGACCTCAACCTTCGAGCCATCTCCAAATGATACAGATACAGCTTCAACCTTTCGCATCTCTTTGAAACAATGCTCGTGCCCGCACATATGGTTGCTTGCAGCGGTGTCGAGGTACCACACCGTGTCATTGTCGGTGTTGACTTTGTTATATGCCATTAAGAGAAAACCTTCTTTCACCTCATCTTTCATGGCTAGGTTGGTTGTCTCTTCCACCTTTTTCTCGACTCGACATTCTTTTGCAAAATGCCCCACCTTTCCACAATTGTAACACTTATCAGAATTGCAATCCTTCTCATAGTGACCATATTTGCCACACTTGTAGCACTCGATGTTGGAATAATTTGACTGACCGCCTCTTCCACTACCGCGTCCTCTTCCACGCCAATTCTGTTGGTTTGATTGCCCCTTCTCCTCATGATACCCTTCTTGACCACGGTTTTTCCCACCGCGACTATTTCCTCGACCACCATGGCCACGCCATTTACCTCGAAAGTTGAGAATAGAATATCTTTTCGTCATTGATCGATGCCTTGGTTTGAAGTGCCTGCTCAAGTGTCTCCTCCTTCTTCTTCTTCTTACGATATTCATGTGCCATAAGGGAACCGGCAAGCTCGTCGACTGTGAACGTTACTAGATCCTTCGACTCTTCTATGGCACATACCACATTCTCGAAACTGTCAGTTAACGACCTCAGAATCTTCTCCACGACCCGTGATGTAATCGGACACACCTTCTGACTCCTTCATCTTCATGCCTTCCAACTCGTTGCGAAGAGTTTGAAGGCGAACTTGTTTAACTCTACGCAGTCTCCAAGATGTCCCACACTTTTTTTGAAGTTTTTGCACTCGCAATCTTCTCAAAGCCCGACTCATCAATAGCTCGGAACAGCATGTACAATGTCGTCTTATCTTTTGATCGCGTTTCTTTCAACGCCTTATTTTAAGTCGCCGTATATCTTGCAATAGATTCTAGTTCTTCGAAAAGAGCTTTCATTTGGATGCTCCAATTCTCGTAGTTTACCTTCGTTAATCGGGGCAGCGGCACATTATTGATTACACTCCCCATTGGCTCTGATACCAATTTGTAAAAGAGATATATTATTGGTTGCAAACTCTGGACTTGTGGAGAAATAATTTCTGAAGAGAGACTTTATTCTCGATTCTTTGTCATACTTGAAAGCAATAAAATGATTCATTTATAGGTTATAATCTGCCCTTCTAAAACTGAAATAAACTTAATTATAGACAATTCTATTAATAGTTATAAACTAAAATTAAAACCCATTATCACCCGTAAGAGTAACTGCTGACTCTTGACATTTTATTTTCCTATAAAACTGCTGAAATAATGCACTAATAAAAACGAACATTTAATGTTTATTCAACAATATCTTCCTCTTACTCCACCATATGTTCAAGTGGAATGGAGTTAGTCATAAGTACTTCCCTGGACCATGTCGCCCCACAACTCATAATCAATCCCCGGGACAATTCCTTCATCTTTAACGTCCTCTCTTTTCTTTTAGTTTTGCAGTGCTTATATACAGACAATAGTGCCATGGGGCTGGCATCTTTTAGCTCTGCATGGCAAGGATATAAACACGCAAACATTAAAACAAGGAAATATGAAATTGCATACATGGTTCAAATTCACGGAGGGAAAGGGAATATTAATATGTGTCCTTAGAAAAATTGAACTACTAGCATGAATATAAGACAGATGTTTGGCCAACCTATCGAGCTTCAGCACGATTGGGGTTTGCAAGCAATGTTTAGCTTATTATGCAGCCTTGATAACAAGGTTATTGATGCGTTCACATTGCCTAAATGTTAAATCTTATTTATACTTGTTCTGGGTCACTTATCTACTGTTTTCAACACCGTAGACGAAAACTATACTTTAACCTTAGTGCTGATCGTACTCCCTCTAGTAAGGGAGAGTCCCAATGACCCAAATAACTTGCAACGAAATTCTTCCTACACATTGCACATGTTTCATTGTTGCCCAGATCTCTTGCATTTGTCGAGGTCAATATAGTTCCAGAAATTGGCAGGTCTTCGTGTTATCGTTAACTTGTAGAGCTACAAGGTAGGCCATGCTTACATCTTTTCCATGGTTTGGGGTTGCAGTGTGTTGGTTCGTCCGACTAATTTATTTGTCCTAGCTAAGTGAACTGCTTTGGGCGCATTTTAATAGTCTCAGCTAAAATGATTCAGTTGACATTGCAAACGTCGCCATCCTGCATGAACCTAGGTAGCATCCGATGTGGTTTGTTGGAATACTAAGTTATCATGCTTGCGTTTAATTTACAAAGGTCTCGTATTATTTCATGGAGACTGCACGTTAAATAAAAAATGTAGGGAAAAAGTAAGTGATGGTCTTTGTGGTGCAGATTGTCGTCCACAACTATCTCCACTCCCTTTTGTTAGAACAATCGAACCAGTAAACCCAACATTACACATGAACATGATTTGTCTAACAACCATCTTAGAGAAAAGAATATCAAAGCAACTAACAATTTGGAATTAAAAACGTGTAATAAGAAGGAAAAAACAAAATTGTGAGGATAGTACATTGTCGTTGTTAGGAATATACCAACATAAAATATTCCTTACAACTATATATGTCAAATAAAATAATAAAAAATGAATTAATTGCATTTGAATATACAATTTTGCACCTTATGTTTTTTCACCATAGAGCAATTAAACAAATAGTGAACTTTTAACTCTTAATCTTATTATTTTTCAATTTTTTGCTGATTTGAGATGTAAAATGATTTTGATTTCTTTTTCATTCTTGGCTTAATGCATTGTGTAAAATATTGTTTTGATTTTTTGGTTTTCTCACATTTATCATCATATTGCATGTCACACAACTAATCTTTTTACTCAAACTTTTAGTTTTGTAATGATACAAAGTTATACTTAATTTTAGTTACTTTAGAACACACAAAATATAAGTACTTTTATAAAACTCACTTCTCAATTTTTATTACTTGTTTTATCAATGATTTCACATAAGTATTTCCCTCAACAATTTATATATATATGTAATTGGTAGTTGACACCTTTAACCCCTTTAAGATATTTATGACTTGATTATCAAACCAATCATGTATAATGTGAATTTCTACTCTTAAGAGCACCCATCCACTTTCTTATCTAAAACATGTAAGTATATTGAAGAAGAGTTTGATACCTCATTGAGACCTTGATCAGCTGCCCATGTTCTCTTTCTTTCAAGGAGAACATGCTAACTTATTACATTGAATAAGACTCAAGCTTCTTGCCACTTTTACCACCAATAGATATACCGACATTTTGGTAGAGAACTAGACCTATGATCATCTTATTTTGTAGCATATGGGGTACAATCTAACTTGTTTCATACTCTAAACCCTTACCTAACTAGTTTGCCCACAATCAACCCCATATAATACCAACATAGGCTTGAAGCCTATGTGCCAACAACCTATTCATGTCATAGTCAATCCTTAAAGCATATGTTAGTCACTTATGACAATCCCTTGTAGCATTAGTCCAAATCTAAATTTGTGCATTGACACTAACTTTGGTTGGAGATATGTACAACCCTATCATAGTCAATCCTTGAAGCATATGTCAGCCAATTGCAACAATCCCTTATAGCATTAGTCCAAATCTAAATTCGTGCATTGACACTAACTTTGGTTGGAGATATGTACTACCCACTTTAAAGAGTATTAGGGTATATGGTCATCTAGTAGGATAAGATATTGATGTGCTTGAGCTATTAGTCAATTGCTAACAGCATGCTGGCACATACAACCACACCAACTAACAGTCCAAATGCCTTTCCCACTTGAGACTAATGCCTTATCCTCTTTTAATGTATTGTTATACACATGTTCTTACCTCACCTTACTTGTTTGGGTGCTCATATCCAAATCTTCATGGAAGAATTAGTCTAAGCTGCCACAAATTTACTTACATTCTTAAGCCAATGAGCTTAAGGGACTAACCACCCCTACTAGTTGAAGCAAACATCTTCATCAGTAGCATAAGTAGTCTTGGATTTGCTTCTCGAATTATCATACTATCACATCTCTTTCCTAACTAGTCTTACTATTTAGAGCACTTTTTTGTTTTATCATGTACTTAACCCAATGATTCTTCTTGCTCTATCCATGCATTCAATGGTCTAGAATCTTTTTCACTTCATGCTAAAACTCCATTTTGATTATTAAGGGAGCACGTCTCACTTATCTCCTTAGAAGCTCATGACCATATTCCTTATAGAATGGTTTCAAGAAACTTACATGAAATGTTACATGTACCTTCAACCTTTTCAGTAATTGCAATTAATAAGCAATGTTGCCTACATTCTTTACCACCATAAAAGTCTATCATACTTAGGCATGAACACATGAAGCACAGTTTTACTTATGATCTTTTTCTATATTTAAGGAGTTAATTTTAGCAACACATTATCTTAACATCTCGCTCTCTTTATCAACATACTTCTTCATACATCTAGTCACCTTCTTCAAGTTGTCTTAGGGTTCATCAAATAGCTCTTATTTTGAATGGGCATACTGATAGACAGTTGGATATTTCCTTTTAAAAGTTGTTTTTTCAATCTTGTTAACAGTAAAAGGCTTATATCTTATAGGTAACTCAAAGGGACTCATACATGTTAAAGTGTATTGATGAAGATTGTAACAAAATTGGCCAAAATCCAACAAGTCTAGCCGATTTCATTGGCTAGCAATCACATAGTGTCAAAAATACTCCTTTAACAAGTTATTGATCTACTTGGTTTAGTCATCAATTTAAGGATGATTGGAAGTGAAAAAATTTAACTCAAACCCCATCATGTTTAATAAAGTTATCCAAACTTGCCTATGAAATGAGGATCTAGATCTCTCATAATATTTTCAAATAACTTGAAATATTTGACCACTTGCTTATAGAACAATTCAATAGCTATCTTCACTTGACTGAGGAAAGGGTTAGAATGAACACTGCATATTTTGAAAATCAATTAACCATTACCATGATGGAACCTATGCCACCAACCTTTAGGAATCTGCCAATGAAATCTATAAAAATTGACACTTAAGGTTTCATTGGAATAGGCAATGGTTATAACAACCCACTTCTTTACGTATATTAGCTTTATCTTATTGACTGATGATAGAAGTCTTCATATATACCTCAACATCATTTTCCATCTTTAGCTAATGATAACTATAGGACAGCAAGGCTATCATCTTCACACTAGGGTGATTAGCCCATTGAGAGTCATGACAATCTTACAAAATCTCCTTTCTGAAGATTACACCACATGGAACAAACAAATGGTTACCCTTAGCATCATCAAGTTAGTATCATCTTACCACACCTTCTTTTACTTACATAAGTTTTTAATAGTTTATGTCATATGGAGCTTATGCCTTGATTTGTTCTAGTAAGTCACTTTGCACTTAAATGAAGGCAACAACAAGTTCTTGCACTTGTTAATGACTTAAGGGATCTGGTACTTAATTATGCCTTCTTAGCTTCTGTTCCCAAACAAAGTTGTATACTGCCAAAGACTCTTACTATCGAGTTTGTCTTGCAAAGACCTTCTTTTGAGTTTGGAAGAATGTGTTGCCATATTATCCATGCAAACCATAAACTTGGTCCTCAATAAGTAGACCTACCAAATGTGAAGGCAATACACAACAATAAGCATTTCCTTTTCATAAGATAAGTATTGTTATTCTGCCTTGTTAAGTTTTCAGCTTTTGTAAGCAATAAGGTAACCTTCTTGGACAAGCACACCACCTACGAATTTGTCAAATGTATCAATAATGATATCAAAGGGTAACTCAAAGTTGGGCAGTTGCAATACTAGTTTCATCAATATTATTGCCTTTAACTTATCAAAAGTTTCTTAGTACACTATGGTTCACCTCTATAGTCAATCTTTCTTGAGCAAGTCAGTAAGAGGGGCCACCTTTTTGGAGTAACCTTGCACAAACTGCCAATAGTAGTTATACAAGTTAAAAAAGGACTATAATTTTGAGACTTTGGTAAGGGTTAACCATTCTACAATGGCATGAATCTTTCCCTTATCCATTCTTATATGCCCTAAACTAATACTATGCCCAAAGAACATTATTTCTTGCCAAGCAAAGTCATGCTTTTTTTTCTTAGCATATAATTAGTTTTCCCTTAATCAAGACAACACCATTCAAAGGTAGGATAAATGATCTTTAAAGGACTCACTATACACATCAAGATATACCACCATAAATCAATTAATAGTCATGAAATATATCATTCATTAAATTGCAAAAAGTAGTAAGGGCAATGGTCAAATCAAAGGGCATTACAAGGAACTTATAGGAGTCATAATGTGTGGTGCATGTCATATTTACCTCTTTTCCTTTCTTAATTCTAACTTACCAACATCTTGAATGCAAATGCAACTTATTGAAGTATATTGCATTGGCTAATCGATCTAACAAGTTTGTTATTAATGACATAAGATACTTATTCTTCACCATTACCTTATTCAAAGTATTATAATCCACACACATTTGTAAAGAGTCATCATGTTTCTTTTGGAACAACACCAAGACACTATAAGGGGCCTTAAAGGTCTGAATCAAGCTTATATCCAACAAATCAATCAATTACTTTCTCAATTTTATGGTCAATGGCATGCCTAAGGGGAAGGCACTTTGGTAGCTTTAAATGTGTCATGTCTATAAAGTCACCCAATAGTTTAGCAACATTATTAGGCACCCTAACTATAACCCCTTCCCTAATTTCAATTAATATAACCAAGTATGTGACCTCACTATTTTTCAAGTCATGCTACACTTAGATAGTAGAAAGCATACCACTTGATTCTCCACTAGTGCTAGTTGGGGGAGTTGTTTTGCCTATAATAAAGTAAGAATAGTTTTCATACATGATTATTAACCCACCTAAATGAGGTAATAGAGCAACTTTTGCATGCATAAAAAATTCAACTCTTAAAATGATGTCAAAATCATCTAATGGCACAACTAAAAAGTTAAGATAATCAATTCAATTACCAATGGTTATCTTCACACCTATTTTTGTGCCAAGCTACCTTCATTTGGCTGCTGCTTTTGGTGAATTTTAACCCAAATGATTTTGCCATGTGTTGAGCAACAAAGTTGTGCGTGGCACTAGTGTCAGCCATTGTCATCAACTCCTAATTGCTAAGCCTAATCTTCACATACATTAGGTCAAATTATGGAGCACATTTTGCTTAATTTGCATTCACTAATTGTAGAGGATTTACATGAAAAGGGCCACTTTCACCTATGATAGTGCTTTTCTCACCCTTCTTACAACCATAGCACTTAACTTTTCTCTCTCAAGGTATTCCTTAGCATGATGAAGGTAATGAAACAATTAGAATTAGACTTACTTTTAAATTATGCCTAATTGGTAGCCTTGTCCTTATCCTTGCCTCCATCTTAGAGTTTTTTGGTCTTCTTACACTCCTCCTTTTTGTCCTTACCTTTGATCTACTTTCTTGCACAAAATTAGAGGACTTATTAATCCTAAAATCAACCAAACTATCAATGACAATTATGGTAAAAGGTAAGTCCTTAACACCTTACCTTTTTAGCTTGATTTAAGCCCATGGTCAAAAACCTAATAGAAAGTTGAAGAGTTTGTCTTCATTCAATATATTCCAAATGTCAAGTATCATGAAATTGAATTCTTTCATATAGTTTCACACTATATGTTATGCTTTAGTTTCTTCAAGGATTCCCTTGTAACCTAAGATGTGTTGTAAGGAAGAAACTGATACCTTAATTCCTTTTTCAAACTTTCCCACGTCTCAATTCAAGGTTTGCTCATACTTGCATCATCATCAAGCCTATTCTACTATCATAGCTTGGCATCCTTGCCAAGATACATGTTAGTAAGTGTCACTTTCTCCTCATTTAGTACTTAGGTAGCCATGAAGTATTTCTCTATGTCTTATAAAAAATTTTCAATTACCTTATCATCACACTCTTCCTTTTAGGCTTTAAACTTTGGTACCTTTATCTTTTAAGAGGTATAATAGCCACACTTGGTTGTCTATATATTTCCTTTTTAAATACAGTAACATCTCATTTTTCATCGCCAAAGTGATTAATCTATGCAAAATCAAGATTATCATAATTATATTGCAAAAGACATACTGATTTTTCTAACTCCTCAAGTCTTATCAAAATTAAGAGAACGTACACATTAGGGACATCACCAAAATCCTTTTCAATCTAACTCACCCATTCCTATACTGCATCAAAATCTGATCCACTAATCATAAATCAAATCATGGTGCTTTAATACTAATTGTCATAGGGCCAATCATTTCACTTAACCCTTATGCCTTGTGATGACACTAAATTATACTTAGACTTAACCATTTTAACACACACAAAGCACAAGTACACTTACAAGAATCATTTCCCAACCTTTATTTCTTTCATCACAAAGTACAAAGGATTTACCAATGGTCTCACACAAGTGTTTCTTTTAATAATTTTGCAGAAGGCCTTGGCTACTATTATACGCATATATATAGAGTTAGTAGTTAACACTCCTGACCACCTAAGGACATGTATAATTTGGCTATCAAACTAATCATGCATAGTAGGGATCTCTACTCTTAAGAGTAATCACACACTTTTTTTGTTAAAACATATAATTATATTATATAAGAGTTTGATCTCTTAATAAGACCTTGATCAACCACTCTCTTTGGCCACCCATGTTCTCCTTCTCTTAAAGAAAACATGCCAACTCATTACCTTAGATAAAGCTTTAACTTCTTACCATTTTTACCACTAGCATATACACCCATGTTTTAGCGGAGAAGCACATTTATAATCACCCTATTTTGTGGGGTATGAGATACAATCTAACTTGATTTGCCCTCCAAACTCTTAATTTGTTATTTTTCCTACAATTAGCCTTGTACAACATCAACCTAGGCTTGAAGCCCATGGTTAATGACCCATTAATGTTGTAGTTAATCCTCAAAACATATTTTAACTACTTACAACAAGCTCTCATAGCGTTAGCTTAAACCTAAATTAATCTGCCAACATTAATTGACTTTGGTAAGAGATACACACTATCTTACTAAAGAGTATTTGGAAATTTGGTTGTTTAATAGAAAGAGATATTGATGTATTTGAACAACATGCTATATAAGTAATGAGATATTGATGTCACTTAACTACCAACAACATGCTATATAAGAGTGGGTGCTGCACACCCTAACAAGTTGTTTCTTAGGGACAAAGTAATGACCCTGTGACAAATGGTATCAGAGTCGACTTAACTTCGACTCCAGTGTCTCCCGCCAAGACATGGAAAAAGTAGGCAAAAGGAGGCCCTAATTCCCGACGAGGATGTTGATGGATTTAGTGGGGGAGAATGTCAAGGACGAATTAAGTACAACTCGACTCCCACATCAAATAGAAAGAGAGGGATTTTGGGCCATATAAGTGTGGGTGCTACACACCCTAACAAGCTATCTTTTAAGGAGAAAGTAATGACCCTGTAACAGATGGTATCAGAGCCAACCTAACCCTTACTCTAATGTCTCCCACCAAGTGCTTCACGTGGAAGAAGTAGGTAGGGGGAGGCCCCGATTCCCAATGAGGACGTCAATGGATTCGGTGGGGGAGAATCTCACTGATTGGTTATGTCACGGACGAGTTAGGTATAACCCAACTCCCACATTAGATAGGAAAAAAAGGATCTTGGGTCATATAAGCATAAGTGTTGCACAACATTACAGGCTGCCTCTTAGGGAAAAAGTAATGACCCTATGACAGAGGGTATCAAAGCTGACCCAACCCCGACAACGGTGTCTCCCACCAAGCGCTTCATGTGGAAGAAGTAGGTAGGGGGAGGCCCTGATTCCCAATGGGTACATCAATGGATTTAGCAGGGGAGAATGTCATGAACAGGTTATGCCACAAATGGGTTAGGTATGACCCGACTCCTACATCGAAAAGGAAGAGAGGGATCTTGGGTCATATAAGTGTGGGTGCTACATACCTTGGCAAGTTGCCTTTTAGGGAGAAAGTAATGATCCCATGACAAATGATATAAGAGCTAACCCAACCCTAACTCCTGTGTCTCCCACCAAGCACTTCACGTAGAAAAAGTAGGCAAGGGGAGGTTTTAATTCCCAACAAGGACGTCTATGGATTCAATAGGGGAGAATGTCACGAACGGGTTATGTCACGGACGACTTAGGTATGACCCGACTCCCACATTAGATAGGAAGAAAGGGATCTTGGGCCATATAAGCGTGAGTATTATACAACTTAACAAGCTACCTTTTAAGTAAAAAGTAATGACCTTGTGATAGATGGTATTAGAATTGACCCAACTCCAACTACGGTGTCTCTCGCCAAGCGGTTAACGTGGAGGAAGTAAGTAAGGGGAGGCCTCGATTCCTGATAAGAACATTGGTAGATTCAGTAAGGGAGAATGTCACGAACGGGTTAGGTATGAACCGACACCCACATTAGATAGAAAGAGTATGATCTTGGGCTATATAAGCGTGGGTGCAACACACCCTAACAAGCAACCTTTTAGGGAGAAAGTAATAACCCCGTGATAGATGGTATCAAAGCCAACCCGACCCTAATTTCGGTGTCTCCTACCAAACGCTTCACGTGAAAGAAGTAGGCAGGGGGAGGCCCCAATAACCGATGAGGATATTGATGGATTCGGTAGGGGAGAATGTCATGGACGAGTTAAGTATGACCTGGCTCCCACATCATATAGGAAAAGGATGATCTTGGGCCATATAAGCATAAGTGTTACACAACCTAAGAGGTTACCTCTTAGGGAGAAAGTAATGACCCTGTAACTGATGGTATCAGAGCTGACCTAACCCCAACAATGGTGTCTCCTACCAAGCACTTCATATGGAAGAAGTAGGTAGGGGGAGGCCCCAATTTCCGATGAGTACGTTGATGGATTTGGCAGGGGAGAATGTCACGAACAGGTTAGGTATGACCCAACTCTTACATCAGATAGGAAGAGGGGGATCTTGGGCCATATAAGTATGGGTGTTGCACACCTTAACAGACATACTTTAAAGGAGAAAGTAATGATCCTATGACAGATGGTATCAGAGCCAACCTGATCTAGATTCCAGTGTCTCCCACCAAGCACTTCACGTAGAAGTAGATAAGGGGAGGTTCCAATTCCTAACGAGGACGTTTATGGAATCAATAGGGGAGAATGTCACAGATGAGCTATGTCACTGATGACTTAAGTATGACCCAACTCCCACATTAGATAGGAAGAGGGGGATCTTGAGTCATATAAGCGTGGGTGTTACACAACCTAACAGGCTACTTTTTAGGTAAAAAGTAATGACCCCATGACAGATGGTATTAGAGTCGACCTAACCTCGACAACATTGTCTCCCGCCAAGCACTTTACATGGAAGAAGTAAGCAAGGGGAGGCCTTGATTCCCTACAAGGACATCGATAGATTTGGTAGGGGAGAATGTCACGAACGGGTTAGGTATGAATCAACACCCATATCAAATAGAAAGAGGGTGATCTTGAGCTATATAAGTGTGGGTGTAGCACGCCCTAACAAGCAGCCTTTTAGGGAGAAAGTAATGACCCCATGATAGATGGTATCAAAGCCAACCTGACCCCAACTCTGGTGTCTCCTGCCAAATGCTTCATGTGGAAGAAGTAGGTAGGGGGAGGCCCCAATAACCGATGAGGACGTCAATGAATTCGGTAAGGGAAAATGTCACGAACTAGTTAGGTAGGACATAACTCACACATCAGATAAGTAGACGGCAATCTAGGGTCATATAAGCGTGGGTGTTGTGCATCATAATTGATTCCTGACAATGACGTCGATAGATTCGATGGGGGAAAATGTCACAGACGAGTTATGTCACGAACGAGTTAAGTATGACCCAATTCACACATCAGATAAGTAGAGTGAGATATTAGGCCATATAAGCATGGGTACTCCACACCCTAACAAGCTGCCTTTTAAGGAGAAAGTAATGACCCCATGATAGATGGTATCAGAACTAACCTAACCTTGACCCTAGTGTCTCCCGTCAAATGCTTCACGTGGAAGAAATAGGCAGAGGGAGGCCCCAATTCCCAACGAGGACGTTAATGGATTTGGTAAAGGAGAATGTCACGAATGGGTTAGGTACGACCTGACTTCCACATCGGATAAAAATAGGGGGATGTTAGGCCATATTAGCGTGGGTGCTGCACATCTTAACAAGCTTCCTTTTAGGGAGAAAGTAATGACCCTGTGATAGATGGTATTAGAGCCAACCTGACCCCGATTACGATATTTCCTGCCAAGTGCTTCACATGGAAGAAGTAGGCAAAGGGATGTCATGATTCTCGATAGGGACGTCAATGGATTCAATGGGAGAGAATGTCATGGATGAGTTAGGTATGACTTAACTCACTCATTAAATAGGTAAAGGGGGATCTTAGGCCATATATACGTGGGTGTTGCGCACCCTAACAAGCTGCCTTTTCAGAAAAAAGTAATGACCCCGTAACAGATGGTATCAAAGTTAGCCCGACCCTGACCCTAACCCTGGTGTCTCTCGCCAAGCGCTTCATATAGAAGAAGTAGGCAAGAGGAGGCTCCGGTTCCCAACGAGACATTGATGGATTCAGTAGAGGAGAATGTCACGAATGGGTTAGGTACAACCAAACTTCCACATTAGATAGAAGAAGGGATGTTAAGCCATATTAGCATAGGTGCTGCACACCCTAACAAGCTACCTTTTAGGGAGAAAGTAATAACCTCGTGATAAATGATATTAGAGCCAACCTGACCCCGACTCCAGTGTTTCCCTCCAAGTGCTTTACATGGAAGAAGTAGGCAGGGGGAGGCCCCGATTCCCGATAAGGACGTCGATGGATTCAATAGTGGAGAATGTCACAGATGAGTTAGGTACAACCCAACTCACTCATCAAATAGGCAAAGGGGATCTTGGGCCATATAAAGATGGTGTTACACACTCTAACAGGCTGCCTTTTAGAGAGATAGTAATGACCCCGTGACAAGTAGTATCAAAGCCAACCTATCCCGAACTATGGTGTCTCCAGCCAAGCCCTTCACGTGAAGGAAGTAGACAGGGGGAGGCCTCGATTTGCGATGAGGACGTCGATAAATTCGGTGGAGGAGAATGTCATGGATGGGTTAAGTACAACCCAACTTCCACATCAGATAGAAAGAGGGGATGTTGGGCCATGTTAACATAAGTGCTACACACCTTAACAAGCTGCATTTTAGAGAAAAGGTAATGACCCTATGATATATGGTATTAGAGCTAACCCGACCCTAACTTTGGTGTCTCCCACCAAGTGCTTTACGTGGAAGAAGTAGGCAGGGGGAGGTCTCGATTCCCGACAAGGATGTTGATAGATTCAATGGGGGAGAATGTCATAGATGATTTAGGTACGACCCGACTCACTCATCCAATAGGTAAAGGAGGATCTTGGGCCATATAAACATAGGTGTTACGCACCTTAACAGGCTGGCTTTTAAGGAGAAAGTAATGAACCCGTGACAGATGGTATAAGAGTCAACCCGACCTTAACTATAGTGTTTCCTGCCGAGTGCTTCACATGGAAGAAGTAGGTAGGGAGAGACCCCGATTCCCAACGAGGACGTCGATGGATTCGGTGGGGAAGAATATCATGGATAGGTTATGTCATGAACGAGTTAGCTACAACTCGACTCCCACATCAAATGGGAAAAGGGCGATCTTGGACCATATAAGCGTGGGTGTTGCACAACCCAAAAGGCTGCCTTTTAGGGAGAAAGTAATGACCCCATGACAAATGGTATCAGAGCTAACTCAACCCTAACTATAATGTTTTCTGCCGAGTGCTTCATATGGAAGAAGTAGGTAAAGAGAGACCCCGATTCCCAACGAGGACGTCGATGGATTCGGTGGGGGAGAATGTCACGGATAGGTTATGTCATGAACGAGTTAGCTACGACTCAACTCCCACATCAGATGGGAATAGGGCGATCTTAGACCATATAAGCGTGGGTGTTGCACAACCCAAAAGACTTCCTTTTAGGGAGAAAGTAATGACCCTGTGACAAATGGTATCAAAGCTGACTCGACCCTAACTATAATGTTTTTTGCCAATTGCTTTATATGGAAGAAGTATGCAAGGGGAGGCCTCGATTCCCAATAAGGACGTCGATGGATTCAGTGGGGGAGAATGTCACGAGTAGGTTATGTCACTAACAAGTTAGCTACGACTCGACTCCCACATCAGATGGGAAGAGGGCGATCTTGGGCCATATAAGCATGGATATTGCACAACCCAAAAGGCTGCTTTTTAGAGAGAAAGTAATGACCACGTGACAAATGCTATCAAAGTCAACTTGTCCCTGATTGCGGCATGTCCCACCAATCGCTTCATATAGAAGTAAGGAAGGGAAGCCCCAATTCCTAATGAGTACGTCGATGGACTCAATAAGGGGAGAATGTCACGAACAAGTTATGTCACGGACGATTAAGGTACAACCCAACCCCCACATCAGATAGGAAGAAGGGGATCTTAGACCATATAAGCATGGGTGTTGTGCACTCTAACAAGTTGTCTTTTGGGGAGAAAGTAATGATCTTGTGACAGATGGTATCAGAGTCGACTTGACCCCTACTCTAGTGCCTTTTGCTAAGCGCTTCATGTGGAAGAAGTAGGTAGGGGGAGACCTCGATTCCCGACAAGAACGTTGATGGATTCGATGGGGTAGAATGTCAAGGACGGGTTAGGTACAACTCAACTCACACATCAAAGAGGCAGAGGGGGATCTTGGGCCATATAAGTGTATGTATCACATACCCTAATAGACTGCCTTTTAGGGACAAAGGAATGACCTCATGACAGATGGTATTAAAGCTAACTCGTCTTGGACTATTGTGTCTCCCACCAAGGGCTTCATGTGGAAGAAGTAGGTAAGGGGAGACCTCAATTCCCGATGAAGATGTTGATGGATTTAGTGGAGGAGAATGTCACGGATGGGTTAGGTACGACATGACTTCCACATTGGATAAAATGAGGGGGATGTTAGGTCATATTAACGTAGGTGTTGCACACCCTAACAAGCTACCTTTTAGAGAGAAAGTAATGACCCCGTGATAAATAGTATTAGAGCCAACCCGACCCCAACTTTAGTGTCTCCTGCCAAGTGCTTCACGTGGAAGAAGTAGGTAGGGAAAGGCCTCGATTCCCGACAAGGACATCGATGGATTCAATAGGGGAGAATGTCACGGACGAGTTAGATACGACCTAACTCACTCATCAGATAGGTAGAGGGGGATCTTGGGCCATATAAATGTGGATGTTGCATGCCCTAATAGGCTGCCTTTTAAGGAGATAGTAATAATCCTGTGATAGATGGTATCAAAGCCGACCCGTCCCAAACTACAGTGTCTCCTGCCAAGTGCTTCACGTGGAAGAAGTAAGTAGGGGGAGGCCCCGATTCTTGATGAGAACGTCAATGGATTTGGTGGAAAAGAATGTCACGAACGGGTTAGGTACAACCCAACTTCCATATCAGATGGAAAGAGGAGGATGTTAGGCCATATTAGCATGGGTGCTGCACACCCTAACAAGCTACCTTTTAGGGAGAAAGTAATGACCCCGTGATAGATGGTATTAGAGTCAACCCAATCTCAACTCCGATGTCTCCAATTCCTGACAAGGACGTCGATGGATTCAATGGAGGATAATGTCATAGATGAGTTAGGTACGACTCAACACACTTATTAGATAGGTAGAGGGGGATCTTAAGCCATATAAACGTGGGTGTTACGCACCCTAATAGGTTGCCTTTTAGGGAGAAAATAATGACCCTGTGATAAATCATATTAGAGTTGACCTGACCCCGACTATGGTGTCTCCTACCAAGTGCTTCAAGTGGAAGAAATAGGCAAGGGGAGGCCTCGATTCCTGACAAGTATGTAGATAGATTTGGTGGGGGAGAATGTCACAAATGGGTTGTGTCATAAATGAGTTAGGTACGACCCGACTATCATATCAAATAGGAAAAGGGAGATCTTGAGTCATATAAGCATGTGTGTTGCACAACCTAACAGGCTTCATTTTAGGGAGAAAGTAATAACCCCATGACGGATAGTATCATAGCTAGCCCGACCCCAACTACAATGTCTCTCACTAAGTGCTTTATGTGGAAGAAGTAGGCAGGGGGCAGGCCTAATTTCCGACGAGAACGTTGATGGAATCGGTGGGAGAGAATGTCATGGACGGCATATCAAAGCAATGAGTTAGTCCTTAGGTACAACCTGACTCCCACATCGGATAAAAAGAGGGGAATCTTGGGCCATAAAAGCGTGGGTGCTACACACCCTAATAGGCTGCTTTTTAGGGAGAAAGTAATGACCTTGTGATAGATGGTATCAGAGTTGACCC
>JAHOYR010000014.1:4764922-4839833 GCA_023213295.1 Bruguiera hainesii
GGGAGAAGGGGAGGCACAACGGATTATAAATAGCCCCAAAAAAAAAACTTCTCCCGCTTACTTGAACCAGTGAGGAGATGATTGAATAACAAAAATGACAATGCAGATAAACCACACAAGAGAACACACCAATTTTACGTGGAAAACCCCTTCAAATCAAAAGAGGGGAAAAACCACGGACACTCTGAATCAGAAGTCAGTTTCACTATAATCAAGTGAGTACAATAGAGGTAAACAACCTCAATTACATTAAACAAATTGAACACAATTCAATTTGGATTAAATAAGAGACTTATGAGTTAAGCAAGACAAACCAACCACGTTCTGTCAACTACAACTCAACAAGTAGACCTCAAGGCAGTAATCCAACCGTTCAAGATGAACCTCCAGATGTCCCCTACCAGCTGTCCAAATTTCAGCTCAATCGTACCACAGATCAATAATCATCAATACGGTTTACCAATTCTGCCACAGATGAGAGAGCAGAGAGTTACCAGAATCGAGAGGCTTCGGTTCAAATAGAAAACCTGACATTTCAGTTCACAAAAACCAAATCCAAACGTTCACAAATAAGATCTATGTGTCCTCAAACTACTGACCAAAAATCAGCTCGATCGGATCACAAACAACCTTTCAATTATACAGTTGATTAAAACTGTCACAGATGAGAGAATAGAGAGTTACCAGAGTTGAGAGGTTTCTATTCGAATAGAAAACTTGACCTTACAGTTCACAAAACCAGATCTAACCATTCATAATCAAGATTTATGTGTCCTTCAACTACTGACCAAATATCAGCTAGATCGGACTACAAACAGTCGTTCAATATCTCGGTTGATCAAAACTGCACACAAAAAATTGCCCAGAGAATAGACCTACGAAAAGTGAAGAGAAGTAGGACTTACAGTACTCGAAATCCAATCTCCACCGTTCAGAAATAAGAAATAAATGTCCTCTATCAACCAGACACGTTTGAAGCTAATCGGACAAAGAAATCGCTTCTAAATGTAAGATCAAAGAGACTGTTTTTTTCCTTTGTTTTTCTTTTCTTTCTCGGGCGGCGACGACTCTCTCTCTGTTTTTCTTTTTTTTTTTTTTCTCGCGGGCGACCGCTGTCTCACATGCACACTAGGTTTATTTTAGTTAAATACCCCTTTAATATTTTTAGGTATTATAAGGGAACCTAACACATGTTGGTTAAGGATCCTCATGTTATAGCTACGGGATACATGACCCGGTATTTGGTCGTTGATATTCTGTCTATTCTTCCGCTTCCTCAGGTATTTTCCCTTATTTTTTGCATTACTAGTATGAACGATTCTTTAATTTTGTTAGCTTCAAGAGACTATTATGGCATTTTGCATTACATATCCCCTCGTTGAATGGCCGAGTTTGGTTGATTATGAAGAATTCCTTCAATTATGTAGTTCTATCCCAGTACGTTCTGAGACTTGTTCGAATTTATCTGCTGTACAAAGAAGTAACCACAACTTCCGGCATACTCTCACTGAAACAGCATGGGCCGGAGCCACCTTTAATCTCTTTCTCTATATGCTAGCCAGCCACGTGAGCTTGATCTGAACCATCTATTCTGTTATTTGTTTTTCAACGAGTATGAAGTGGAGATTTTTTCTACAATCGACTAAATATTTATCATTATCAGGTAATTAGAGCATTTTGGTACTTGTTTTCGATAGAAAGCAAAGATAGGTGCTGGCGTAAAGCGTGCAAGCAGCATGGATATGGCTCTTCGTTCTTGTACTGTGATGATTTTGGTGTAGGAACTTACCCATTTCTGAATGTTTCTTGCCCTCTTATCAAACTTGATGACATTCAAAATTCAACAGTCTTCAACTTTGGGATGTTCATTGATGCTCTCGAGTCTGGTTTTGTGGAACACTCGACCAATTTTCCACACTTCTTTTACAGCTTTGGTGGGGTCTGTGAAACCTTAGGTCTGTATGTTTGAATTTTTTGAAATGCCTCTTTACCACTCATTCTTGAATTCATTGTGTCACTAATGGAAGTGTTGGAATATGCCTTATATTCCAAATTACTCTTTTGCCCTTCTTCTATTCCTATATAAATAGACATAATAGGGTTATGAGAAAGTGAGAGAGATTTGAGATGAGCCACACTCTTTGTATCCTGTGTAACACACTTTCTCTACTAATAAGAATATTCCCTCTCTTCTTCCCGTGGATGTAGGTCACATAGACTGAACCACATAAAATTCTGATGTTACTTTCTTCTTCGATTTACCATTTTCAATAACAAATTGGTATCAGAGCAGTTCAGCAAGCTTTGTCTTGTTCTGAGAATATTATACGACACCGCACAGTTGTAAAAACTCCACAGCAGAATGGAGTTGCAGAACGCATGAACAGGACTTTGATAGAGAAAGCTAGATGTCTGTTATCCAATGCAGGTTTGGGCAGAAGCTGTTAATACAGCTTGTTGGTTGGTAAATCGATCTCCTTGTACTTCCATTGAGTGTAAGACACCTGAAGAGGTGTGGTCAGGCAAACCTGCAGATTATTCTGATTTGAAGATATTTGGCTGTCCTACTTATACTCATGTTAATGAGGGAAAGCTTGAACCGAGGGCTAAGAAATGCATTTTTCTTGGCTATGCTTCTGGTGTGAAAGATTATAGATTGTGGTGTCTAGACCCTAAGTCTCCAAAATTTCTCATCAGCAGAGATGTGACATTTGATGAATCTGCTATGTTGCATCCAAAAGAGGAAGTCTTAAGGCCAAACGATGAAGATAGTGGGAGTTCCACACAGCAGGTGGAGTTTAAAAGTGATATTCCTTCTAAGTCAGGTCAACAGATTCAGGTTAACACTTTAGAAACAGTCGAGGATACTCAAGATACTCAACAGGCACAGCCGTACAGTATCGCCAAAGATAGACCCAAAAGGACTATCAAGCCACTAGCCAGGTTTTCATACTCAGATTTTGCTTATTGTTTGGCAGTAGCGGAAGAGGTAGAGTATAATGAACCTAGAAACTACTCAGAGGCTATCACTTGTGCCGAATCTTCCCAGTGGAGTATTGCTATGACTAAGGAAATTGAGTCCCTGCATAAGAATCAGACTTGGGACTTAGTGAAACTTCCCAAAGATAAAAAGACTATTGGCTACAAATGGATCTTCAAGAAGGAGGGAATCCCAGGAGTTGAAGATGCAAGGTACAAGGCACGTCTGGTTGCGAAGGGTTATAGCCAAATAGAAGGGATTGACTTTAATAAGGTATTTTCTCTAGTTGTAAAGCACACTTCCATTCGTGTGCTTCTAGCTATGGTTGCTATATATGATATGGAACTGGAGCAGCTTGATGTCAAGACTGCTTTTCTACATGGCGATCTTGAGGAAGTCATTTATATGGATTAACCTGAGGGTTTCCAAATTGAAAGCAAGGAGGATCATGTTTGCAGGTTGAAGAAATCTCTATATGGTTTAAAGCAGTCTCCTAGACAATGGTATAAGAAGTTTGACAGTTTTATGGTAGGTCATGGTTACTCAAGGAGTGAGTATGACAGTTGTGTCTACCATAGGAAGCTTCATGATGGATCATTTGTCTATTTGCTACTATATGTAGATGATATTCTTGTTGCCTCTACAAGCATATCTGAGATTAATAGTTTGAAGAAGCTACTTGGTAAAGATTTCGAGATGAAAGATTTGGGAGCTGCAAAGAGGATTTTGGGCATGGAGATCGCCAGAGACAAGAAAGAAGGAGAGTTGCGCCTTTTACAGAAAAGGTACATCGAGAAGGTTCTTGATCGTTTTGGGATGATGAGTTGCAAACCGATAAGTACTCTTTTGGCTTCACACTTCAGACTTTCAGCCTCTTTGTCACCCAATAGCCTAGAAGAGGAGGAATATATGTCACAAGTTCCATACTCTAGTGCAGTGGGCAGTGTTATGTATGCTATGGTTTGCACTCATCCAGATATTTCACAGGCAGTCAGTGTGGTCAATAGATATATGACTAATCTTAGGAAAGCACGTTAGCAAGCAGTTAAATGGATACTTCGGTATCTTAGAGACACTACAGAGGTAGGACTGATGTTCAGCAGAGGCAGTAGGTTGATTACTGGTTTTGTGGATTCTGACTATGCAGGTGACCTTGACAGAAGAAGATCAACAACTGGTTATGTTTTCACTCTTTCAGGCAGTGCCATTTGTTGGAAGGCAACATTGCAATCAATAGTTGCTCTTTCCACTACTGAAGCTGAGTACATGGCAATAGCAGAAGCAGTCAAGGAAGCTATTTGGTTGAAAGGTTTGGTCACTGATTTGGGTTTATCACAGGAAACAACCACCGTATTCTGTGACAGTCAAAATGCTATACACTTGACCAAAAATCAAGTGTATCATGAGAGGACCAAACATATTGATGTCAGATACCATTTCTTGCGAAATGTTATATCTTAAGGTTTGATTTCAGTGAAAAAGGTTGCGACTACAGACAATCCAGCTGACATGTTGACGAAACCAGTTTTAACTAGTAAGTTCAAGCATTGCTCGGACTTGATTGATATTCGTTTTGATTGACTAGCTCTAAGGAGCCATTTGGAGGAGAGATAGAAGGATTTTATTTTGTTGTGTGTTTAGATAATACAATGCAAGGTGGAGATTTGTTGGAATATGCCTTGTATTCCAAATTACTCTTTTGCCCTTCTTCTATTCCTATATAAATAGACATAATAGGGTTATGAGAAAGTGAGAGAGATTTGAGAGGAGCCATACTCTTTGTATCCTGTGTAACACACTGTCTCTACTAATAAGAATATTTCCTCTCTCCTTCCCGTGGATGTAGGTCACATAGACTGAATCACGTAAAATTCTGATGTTACTTTTTTCTTCGATTTACCATTTGCAATAACAGGAAGTTGAAGGTTCCAAGGTTGGTTGTTTAGGTAAAAGATGGGCTATATCTGAAACGTTGAACTTTGTTTTGGTTGGCTCTTGAATTAATACGGCTGTGAACGAGAGTGACAAAGATTTTTTAAAGGAAAATGAGGGATCTATATATATAGACTAAAAGGCTTTAAAAGTGCATCTTCTGTTTTATCTTAGTCAAAGGATCTCAAGTTGCTAAATTGTAGCCTTTTGTTTAACTCACTTCCTGGCTTCGTGCTAATGTTCCTCGCTCTGCATCTACAGCTCAAGGGCCAAAACCTCAAAACAAGCACTTTCTTTGGGGAGATTCTCTTTGCTGTCTTCGTAGCTATTGCTGGATTGGTTTTATTTTTGCTGCTCAATGGCAATATGCAGGTTATTGTTGATCCTTATTTTATGCTCCTTGCAATCCGTTGCTTCTAGTGGACATGGTATGCTGCTCGTATGAATTGTCCACCTAGTCAAACAAGCAAGTCTTGCAAAGGTTAAGACGAGGGCTTAGATCAATGATGTATTCTTAACAACAAGCCAAAGGTTTCTGTCTGGTTTGGTGAGAGATATTCCTTCAAATGTTCTAGTCGGAAAAATAGGGCTAGAAAATTTGTTTAACAGTGTGTCTATGTGGCTCATAAGTCATGCACAATGAGGTTGAATTTCCCTTAAACTACCCCTATTCCTAAATTCAACAATAATTTAAGGATAAAATTATTTTAGTAGTAAGAATTGAATTAATCACATCCCTTCTCACCGTGTAAAATAGTTTGATAACTTATTCATGAATATACTCGATGACTTTAGAAAATAATATCTATCTATATATAAGTAGTGTGATGTGAGTGAACTCTAACTTAGGATGTTTTATCATGTGCTGAATAATGTGATCGACTAAAACAGACGCCTCTTGATGTTGCCCTTTAGTTATAATATGAATCCTTTTTCACTTTTGGCCAATGAATTCTAATAGCTTCCTCACACAATTTGTATCAAGGTTTAGGAAATAGACATTCTTATTTAAAAGGTTAGACAAGTTCAACAAGTTCTTAATTCCCTCCACCAAAGGGACTATATCCATATTTGGAAACACGAAACACTGAGAGGGTAGGTCCCAAAAGTGTATAACAACTTTTATCATTTTTTGGCTAAACACTCACATATAATATATAACCAATATCTCCATATGTTTCTCAGAATGCATGGCTCTTAGTAGGGCTTCAAGTGTCGCATATTTGTATAAGAATGGGAAATTTGGACTGCTTTATGTTGAAATGCCTTAGGATTTTCATAGGTCTTGATAAAGGACAATCCCCTAATTCCCTTTGAAGGCTTTCGAAATATTCTTTGATATGGCCATAGGTATGCTTTGTAATGATCATGTTGACTAAGCGTATGTTTTAAGACAATACCTAACACTTTGGGAGGTAAATAATACTTAAATAAATGTCATAAGAAAAATAATATAGGAAAATAAGTAAAATGAAATGATGTATAATGGAATGAATAAAATAGGGATATTTTAGACTTTTTGTCTTATAAAAAATGAATTTAATAGGTGGAAGACTATGTTAGTGTAATAATAAGGTGTGGTTTAATGAATTTCTAAGTTAAAGGTTCCTAGAGTATTCCCACTCTTACCATTAAAGGATCAAGTAAAAGTTACATTTCTAAGTAAGAAATTTTAGAATTGTCTTATATAAAAATCATAAGTACACAAAAAAACAAAAAAACTCGTATTTTCTCTTATCAAACTACATAGGGTATAGGCCAAGTTCCAAGACCTTTGTGAGTGTGTGCAATCAAAGTTATATATAAGACACAAAAACTATTGTGTACTAGCATTTCAAGATATAGCAAGGCAAAGACATGATTATTTCTAAAATTTTAATAATTAAAAATATAATTAATTAATATAATAAATCTAAGTTTGTCTATAAAAGTGCATATATGTTATGCATGCTTGGTGTTTGTCCATAATGTCCTTTTAAACTAAATAAACTTACGAGATATATCCTCACTTATAAAGTACTTTAAAAGGTTTATTTCTTTTTCATAGGAGACTTTGTCCCTTCTTTTTCTTTTATCTCTTTTGAAAATATACTAACACCATTTCCCTAAGTTTGGCTTGAGCTTACTTACTTACTACATCAAGTTGACCTCTTTTTGAGTTTTATTGATCTAAAGTTTGATAACTTAGAGGACTATAGATTTGTTTGCCAAACCCTTGATTCTCGTTGATCTCATATCATGTGAATGATTCTCTATAAAGAATATTTCGAGTACATAAGACTCACACACTGTGCGACAGTTTAGATTGAATTAGATGTGCACAGTCTATCTTATTTTCTAGAAGGAGACTAGTATGGCAATTATTGTTACTCATCCCACTTCTGAAAGATACTCGTTCCAGCAACTGATCTTTTTCTCTGCTTCGATTCAAAGAAACGATGAATTGCTTCAGTTGACCAAAAGAGAAGACAGTTGATAGTGGCTAAAAGTTTTGCAGGGACACTAACGAAAGTACCCACTGACAGAATTAGTGTGTTTGTTTTCAATCGGGATAGTGAAATGCCACTCCTACACTTGAGCATTGGGAGCATTCGGGTTGGCTTAGCGTTTGGGACTCTTCGGTTGACCATACGACAAAAGGAAAGTGATTTTGGCAGGTCCGTTTTGACCAATCCATCCGTTTTTTGTTAAACAGTTTCTACAGTTTCGATCAATAAAATGTTGAAACGAATCTCTCGTTGAGCGCCTGGATCAGACATGTAGCCTGAAAAGAGATGCTCAAAACATCCAGTGTGGTTAACATATTCCGAAGAAAATAAATCTTAATTAAAATCCAAAGTGATTGACCCATTTTACTTTTTGGCAGTGCAACATGTTCTTGCGCGATAGATTAGTAGGCATAAATAAAATTATTAGACTTTATAAGGGATATTATGTGGATTCTAATATCTGGGTGTGCGTAATCTGATCCGCGTCAATTAAACATCATACTTTAATTAATTTTTATCAACCCTATTAAATCAATAAGTATCAATTTTTTACTTCCAAAGGTCTGATTAATGCACGAATAATTATTATCGCATTTTTATCAATACAGATGTTTTGCCTTTTTTATGCGCCGGCTACAGTACTGGTCAGGATAACGTAGATGAAAATATCAGTATCGGCACTGGTCAACTTATTCGCGCTATCCATCGGTTCTACGCATCATTTTCAGGCAAAATGGTGGTGGGTAATCCACCAACATGGAAAACATGCATACTTATTAATAAGGATATGGATCAAGTCTAATTATAATTGCAGACTTAGTGTATAAAATAATTTAATAAAATATATAATATTTATATTTATATTACTATTATTTTTTTTTCAAATTTAATATAAGAATTAAATTGTATTTAAAAATTTATTTATTATTTTGATATATTCATTATATTTTTTTTTATTAAATTTATTAACATTTTTGTCACTTTTTCTATATAAAATATTTAATAAAAAATATTAAAATTAAGATTAGATTAATTCTAATATCACTATTACAGAATTATTAATTTTTTTTTTAAAATCTCATAATAAAATATATAATATCTATATTTATATAACGTTACAAACATATGCTTTGCATATGAGCTAGCGTCCTAGCTGCGGGTTCAAGCTCTTGCGCACGAGCTCAGATTGGCAAGTCTCAAGAGTCATCCTTTTAATATTTAAAATGTATTAGTAGGAACATATATAAAAATAGAGTCTCCTCTTCACCATAAGTAAAAACATTTATCATAGTATCACCACAATACACATAATTTTGCAAAATAATCTCTCCAATTCTCCTTAAAATCGATATATATATATTAAAGTATTAATAGTGAGAAGCACTTCTGGTCCAAGCTTTCCTTTGTTTCTCACATATATACGACTCATTTTCCTTTTTCAAGAAGGTGCAAATGATAAAGACTTAGATCAACTTTGACTACTATAAGTGCTGAAAAGCCTGAACATTTGCTTCCAATCCGAACTCATGGGCTTAAGCCCCAGCACACGAACTATACTCGGTGGGTCCCATTATTCATTTTTTTAACATTTAAAATTCACCAATAAAAATATATATAAGATAAAATACTCTCTACTATAAAAAAAAAAAAAAAACTGTACTACCATCACACTGCAAATACTTTTGCAGAGGGATCTCTCTCATTCTCTCTAAAATTGCTCTCATATATACTCACTGGAGCTTCGATCAATTTTTAAATAATTTTTATAATACATCATCGTTTCTTGATTCATGAAGGGAAAATAAGAATCATATAATGAATATTCTACAACACACAATTTGGTGTTCATATATAAGCACTAAATCTCTGTTATCAACTAATTGAAAAAAGTAATAAAAACATTTCAAAAACTAGATAAAAAAAGAAAAAAAAGAACTAACCAAGCTTGTGTTCCAACTGTTGGGAGCCATGGCTGAAACCATTTTCTCGGGAATTGATTTCTTGCATTCAAGATTGAGAAATGGTGATGATGGTAAACAAACAATTTGGCTCTTGGAAAGCCGATCACCATATTCATCTCCCTTATAATAGTTACTTTTAAAGCCTAAGGGTGGGGTTCCATATTCAGTGCAATAAAAAAAAAATTTATTATTATTAAAAAGAAAATCAAGAGTTTCAAAAATATGGAAACTATTAAGATTTACCGTGTAAACTGTTGTGTTCCTTCTCGGAGGAGTTATGAAAATGCTTAACCCAAGTAAACTCTCGAAATTCGTATACATTTATGAATAACATGTAGGATTTTTACTGATTCGTGCCGGGAGTGACAACCAAAAAAAAAAAAAAATCCTTTAAAATTGTCACAATTGCAAAGAATAGAAGAATTCTATAAGTAATGAATACTATTATGGTAAATTCTAACCAAGAGTTGAAGGATTGGTCTTCATAATTATGGTACGTTTTAATTTGAATAATAAGTGCATATAAATTCTCAGCATCAATAATAAATATCCTTGTGACTAGTTTTCATAGTGTCCATAGGAAGAGAAATAAAAGAGAATAGAGGGAATGCTAAAATGCAGGTTAAAAAATTAAAAAAAAAATGTCGCGAGATAAATCATTGTCGTAAAATTAGTATATATCTATGGATACGAAGTAAAACATGACATCCAAATTCGAGATTGCAAATGAATTAATTAAATGATATTGAGAATATTGCAGCACCTCAACCCGCAACCTATTTGCCAAGAAACTAATTGAGAAAATTCTTCAGCCCCGAAGGTACAGGATCAATGCCAAACTATTTGAAAAACATTCACCCTTTGCACTTGGGGGATTTTTCTCCTTAAAAGTTAAAATGTAACCAAAAAAGAGAGAAAAAAAAAGTCAATCTCGTATTTTCTTCGTCAATTGCTTGTCAGCGTTAGACACAGTGGGCAATCTACAGAGATTTTCTTGATTTAAAACAAACAAATAAAAATACCCATTTTTCTTCTATGATAGTAGCTAATGGAGAGTCGTGTGATTTACAATTTATACAAGTCAACAACTAATTTATTCAAACATGATTGGTGTGTTTTTATGTTTTTATGAAATTGGAACGCTTTGGACGGGGCAAGTCAAGATTTATTGCAGCACATTATGAAAATTTTGCTTTTATTGCTCCTCTTGCTAATCTGTCATTGGCTTCTGATGATTGCTACTATCTAATCGAATTTAAAGTTAACCACCGTTCTAAATTACTTTTGGCCCTCATCAATCAAGGTATAAGCTCTTCTTCTTCTTCTTCTTCTTCTTCTTTTTTGTTGATGGGGATAGAGATAAGTTTTCTTTTTAATTGCAGCAGGAAATTTTTTGTTCTTATTTGCATTTTCTCTCACTTTTTTTTTTTTTTTTATTGAATGGCATGTCTCATATAACATGGAACACCACTTTTATTTTATTAACACACAATAATAAGTCTCCGGAATTTTAAAATATCCTCCTTGTGATAAAAACACCACAGTCCAGAAAATGCCACGTGTCGTCTGACCGTTAAATCTCCGCCCTTCCTTCCTTATCACGCCCCGCTGTATATCTCTAGCCTTCCCTCTGTCTCACCATTTCCCTCTAGTGGATGAGAGCTTCATTACCCTTTTCAATGGTGACTCTCTCTTCACCATCCAATTCCTAAGAGCCCATTTCTTGCAGCTTTCAGCCTTTTAACTTAAACTCTATCCCTGCCAATTTCAGCCTATATACGTATAAGCGATAGTTGGCAGCAGCTCTTACTGATACCAACTTCTACATTTAGTAGTAGTGCATTAAAGACCCTTATTTTTCTTTCTCCATCTCTTTCTTATTCAATCCTCAAAGTTCCAGAATCCTTTTGAGTTCGGCCTTTCTGGTATCTGGTAATTATTTCTTGAGCTAATGACTTCCTTAACCACCCCTTGTTGTTATTAATGGAAGTTCTTTGTCCGGAAAACTATGACTTTTTATTTCTACTTCGGAAAATATTCTGTTTTAGTTCGAGAAATTTTTCTTGAAAGTTTTTTTTTTTAATAGTTTTGACAGTAATCTGAGGTTGGAAATTTTGGAATGGTCTCAGGTTTTTGGCTACTCTATGTTTATTGTAGGCGTTGAACGATAATTTTACAAAGAAAAGGCAGTAACTCAAATTTTGCTGAAATAGGTACACTATCTTGTTTAATCTAGCAAAGGGCGAAAATGGCACCTAGGAACAACCGCGGCAAAGCAAAAGGAGAAAAGAAGAAGAAAGAAGAGAAGGGTATATCATCAATTTGTTATCCATGAATTCTCTGTTGCATTATAAATCCTTGATTCATATTTATTTCATTAGCAATCTGATTTTTTTTTTTTGTTGGGTTTGTCAAATTTTACAGTTCTCCCAGTTGTTACAGATATCACAGTAAACCTACCCGACGAAACTGCTGTTATTCTGAAGGTTGGTGCTTCTTCGTTCAGGCTTCTTGTGTTCGATATTCTCTAATAGATTCCCCTGAAGAATTGCCGCACTTTTTGTTGTTTGTTGCACTTAGTTACTTTCGTATTCAGCATCCTAATTTATTATATTCTAAATTCAGTGGTAAAATTGTCCGCGCGGTGCTTACGACATGCATAGCACAACAAGATTCTTTCGTCAATTTCACTAGCATCTTCTGCTGGGTTATGCCCTGCAGATTATAAAATTGGTTTTTGCTTGTAATCTACTTGAAACACTTCATTATCGCACACTTTGAGCCAAGTGATCCATAAAAATATTGTTTTGGCTACCCGGCGTCCGCTGCTAATTGGAAGGATCCAAATCCGATATGGTATCATATTTGCTTTCATAGCACGGGGTTGTTGTTCAGACATAATCGTCGGTGGGAAGTTGACTTGCAAAGAGAAAGAGAAAAAGAAAAAGAAATTGTGGTGGCAAGGCTTCCTAATTGGATTTTTCTCGCCAAATTCTAACTATCACTGCCCTAATGGCGATGGACTTGAATACCATTTGCTTGTAGAGAAATTCTAAGGTGGACACGGCCAATCTAAGGATAACATGGTAGATCCAATCTACATACCTAATAATTTTTTCGTGTTACGAAACGCAAGATGTTCGTGGTTAGTATAGTCCAACGGAGAGAACTGGCCGCAAGGCAACTCGGGTATTGTCCGTTTGTTGGAAGACAAACACATGATTTTTGCTTTTTTGTCAATATGCATGAGTTTGCACCGTGGCTGCATAATTGTCGCTCATTCCGTATCCGTTTTCTTTGTTTTAACTTGGAAGAAAAAAACAACGCATCTTATGAGCAGGGCATATCAACGGACAGGATCATAGATGTTCGTCGGCTTTTGTCAGTGAACACGGAAACTTGCTACGTCACAAATTTTTCTGTGTCCCATGAGGTGAGTATTGTAATTAGCAGTGCTCAACTTCCAGTATTTCCATTGTGTTAGCAGTGGCTCTCGTTGGGCAGAGATGCTTTCTCCCAACGAATCCAAAAACAAGCATACTTTTGAGTTCTTACCCATCAAAATGATTTTTTTTTTTTTTTAATGCGGGTGTACCTTGAGTTTTACTACTCAATTAACTATCGACAGTATAACATCGGCCGCATGTCTAATTGATTTGGGCTTTGGGCTTTCATGTCTTACAGACTAGAGGGCCGAGGCTGAAGGACACCGTCGATGTTCCAGCGCTCAAGCCTTGCGTGCTCAACTTGATCGAAGGTAAGCATTTTGCCTGGGGAGCATGCCATTGCCAACCCTTTTTAAGGCAAGCTTGAGTATGATGGCAAATCCTCTATAAATAAGCTCAACTCACCTCCCATCTATCTATTCTGTTAATTAAGTCGGCTCCATTGTTTTCATAAACTGCAGGGTTAATCACAAATGTCCTTCAAAAACAAAAAAAAGTAAAATAAAATAAAATAAAAATAGGAACAAAAGCATTATCTTTTTTGACTGCCTCCCAAGTCCCATCCCATCTCAAATGGTGTAAAGATAAAAGCTTGGATTTATATGCTGCTTTTACTTTTGATTGTTATTCATGATTGTGATGTTGATCATCAAGCTTGTAAAATACTGAAGAGTAATGAGCATCCCTAAAACACTCTTTAAAACTCATTAAAATATACCTATTTAAAATATTGTTTACTAATCTTAATTAATGAGTCTAATTAATAGAGATATTTAGCTCTGTACGAACTGAAAGTAAAAGTACTCCTTGAGAAATCTGACAAGGTCAATAGATATACGACAAGGACCTTTTAATTAATGAGTTTAATAAATCCTTGGACAAATGAAATGTCTGGTAAAGGTAAATTTAAAACCTTTTTAATTAGGTATTATTATACGAGGACCTATAACTACAATTTATGCGTTAAAACGACGCCGCCGAACACGCTTGCAAGCCGGGGTATACGCGACGCTCTGGCAGCGGCAGCTTACGCTGGATTAATGAAGCGCAAAACGACGACGACTTGCCAGTTTCTAAATCTATATAACGCTAATAGCCCCTAATTTTAGATTTATGCCGCCAACGGTCATTTTTATTTATTTATTTATTATTTGATTTTTTATTATTTATTTTTAACTTTCCGATCAGAGGATTACGATGAAGAGCTCGCGGCGGCTCACGTCAGGCGGCTACTGGACATCGTGGCCTGCACGACGTGCTTCGGTCCATCGGGAAGTGTGCGGGACAAGTCCAAGACTGATGCTGGAAAGAATGTGCCGGGCGGGCAAGACAAGAACACCAAGAAAACCACAGTCAAATCTCAAGTCGGCAGCGGCGGTGGCGGAGGAAGTGGTGACAGTAAACAGTCTTTGTCAGCGAATTCACCGTCGAAAGATGTTTCTTTGGATGCTGAAGAATATAGGGGCCATTCTAGCCCTAAGATTGGGAATTTTTATGAGTTCTTCTCTCTCTCGCACCTTACTCCACCTCTTCAATGTACGTGTTCCTTTCTACATATTCAAATCATATGTTTTTTTTGTTGTTGTTGTTTTTTTTTTTTAAATTGAGGCTTTAATTGTGGAAATAAGGGATGGTGCGATGAATCTTGCAGTTATAAGGAGGGCAACGAAACGACACAATGATGAAATTAAAGTGGAAGATCATCTCTTCTCCTTGGACGTGAGAAGATTCATTTTCAAGCATCTCTAAGTTACCATTTCACAGTGCTGTTTTGGAAATTTTGATGAGATGTTTTGGTTTGAATGCTTAGGTTAAGCTTTGCAATGGGAAGTTGGTTCAAGTTGAAGCTTGCAGAAAGGGATTCTACAGTGTTGGAAAGCAGCGGATTCTGTGTCACAATCTGGTTGATTTACTACGGCAGCTTAGTAGAGCCTTTGACAATGTTTGTTTCTTCGCTATCCATTGCTGCCACACTTTGTTTTTTTTTTTTTAATTTTCCTTTGTGCTGTTTTTTCATTTTTCACTTGACCATATTGTTCTCAGAATAAACAGCTCTCAATGTGGAAATGCTTGTGCTTTTGCCAAATTCCGTACATTTTGTTGTTGTTTGGTCAATTTAATTTTTGAATTCCCAGGTACTTAAAATAAACAACCATGCATGTGTGTACATCAAAGTGTAATTCTACTTTATCTCTGACTATTGTATATTTTTGGCTAGCCAAAAAGTTTGATTAAAGTTATATATATGATGTCTCATGTGCCAGGCTTATGGTGACCTCATGAAAGCCTTCATGGAACGTAACAAGGTATAGAACCATAAGTCGTTCCTCTGCATAAGCTATTGACATTTAACAATGCTTGCAATTCCTGTGTCTAATTCTACTTTTTGTCCCTTTTCCCCCAATTTCTCTCTTGCAGTTTGGGAATCTTCCTTATGGATTTAGAGCAAACACATGGCTTGCTCCTCCCTTTGCAGCACAGTCACCTTCAGTTTTTCCTCCTCTTCCTGTTGAGGATGGAATTTGGGGGGGAAATGGAGGTGGTCTAGGAAGAGATGGGAATAGTGATCTGATACCTTGGACTAATGAGTTTTTGTTTCTTGCATCAATGCCCTGCAAGACGGTAGAGGAGAGGCAGATTCGGGACAGGAAAACCTTCCTTCTTCATAGCCTATTCGTCGATGTAGCCATTTTCAGAGCCATTAAGGCTGTGCAACATGTTAAAATTAAGAAAGACTTGATATCTCCAGATGCAAATCGTGAGGTTCTTTTTACAGAGAAAGTAGGGGACTTGAGCATTAATATCATGAAAGATGCTACTAATGCAAGCTCTAAAGTGGATACTAAAATCGACGGAATTCAAGCAACTGGAGTGGATAGAAAAAATATAGTAGAGCGGAACCTATTGAAAGGGATTACTGCAGATGAGAATACTGCTGCTCATGTGAGTTTTTTACAATATCAATTTAATATGTTGCAAGTGGTAAAGTCTTGATTAAATTTCCACAATTCGAGTGCAGGACATTGCAACACTTGGTGTAATCAATGTAAGATACTGTGGTTACATTGCTGTTGTGAAAGTTGAGGCCATGGCAGAAAATAAAGTCAGTCCTCCAGCTCAAAGTCCTCCAGCTCAAAGTATTTTACTTGAACAGCCTGAAGGTGGTGCTAATGCCCTTAATATAAACAGGTTATATACACTACTTGCTGTCTCTGAATTTGCAGAACCACATTTGTAGCCAATTTTTATGCATTTTTTTCCTGGCTGTAAAATTTCTCAATAAATGATCTTTGTTAGAGTTCAGCTGCTTGACCCTACTTGTAACAACTACAGGAGGATGAATTAACTCATGAATTCTAACTCAGCTGTATATTTGGATGAATCAGAATACTGATTTCAGTCTGAGGCTTTTACCTAAGTTTGGGCATTTTAAGAAGTGGATTTTCCTCAACCTCTTTGAATTGCAACAATGACCCATTGAGTATCACCAGAAATTTTTGAATTCAATTGAATTTTTCTGAATTTAAGTCTCTACCCTATTATTTCTTCAATTGTGGTGCAAAGATGACTTCACAAAGAATTACAAATTCTCTGCATTGAAAATTACCAATCTTGTCATTGTGTTGAACATTGATAGAAGTTTAACAAAGCTGGGCAATTATATAATAATTTGATACAGTGTTCTATGTCTGCATGCTGGATTTTATGTGTGACTCTCAAGTAAAGGATTGTCCATGATTAGCATTACAAACAGTTTTTGGGCATGTGCATGGCTATTGCCTACTCACTTCACATCCAATATGTTTTGTGTTATTATGGCCAGACATCAAAATGCCTGCTGTTTTCCCAACGCATATTTATGGATTTTCTAGTTATGTGGAAGCCTTATCTTGTCTGATCTACAGCTTGAGATTGCTTCTTCACGACACGACACCCACAGAATCAAGTAAACCAGCTTTGCATTTGCAAACTTTGGAACATGAAGAGCTCAGGACTTCTCAAGCATTTGTAGAGAGACTGTTGGAAGAAAGTCTGGCTAAGCTTGAAAACGAGGAACTAAAGCAGGATGATTATGTGAGATGGGAATTGGGAGCCTGTTGGATACAACACTTGCAAGATCAGAAAAGTAAAGACAAGGATAAGAAACCCTCAGCTGAGAATGGTAAGAAGTCACCCAAGGAAAAAGAAATGAAGATTGAGGGACTTGGGGTGCCTCTTAGGTCCCTTAAAAACAAGAAAAAATCAGATGAAAGCAATAAGACAATGCAGTCTGAAAACTCAAGATCTCTCATTGATTTTGTACCTGGGGAAGATGAGGATTCTTTATTGGCTTTCAATGATGCTCAGCTTGAAAACAGTTGCAAAGAGAAACAGCTTGGAATGCAGAGGCTTTTGTCTGATGCAGCTTTTGCTCAATTGAAAGAAACAGATACTGGACTTCATTGCAAGGTAGTAACCTTTCCTGACACTTTTGGGTCACTCATTTTAGTTTGTTGTTCTGTCAACTAACTATAATTTGATCGGGCAGACCTTGGAAGAACTAATTGACTTGTCTCAGATATATTATATTGATGTTGCTCTTCCAAAACTGGTAATTCCTCTATGTTATGCAGCATTTTCCCCTTAATAGTCAGAATTTGAAAAAGCACTAATGAAAGAACACAGGTGGCAGATTTTGGTTCATTGGAGCTTTCACCAGTAGATGGGCGGACTCTAAGTGATTTTATGCATACTAGGGGTCTCCGGATGCGTTCTCTGGGACAAGTTGTAAGTTACTAGTTCTGATTTACCTAGGATTTCAATCCATCATCACATACACTTATGATGGTTTATCAATTTGCCCTTAGAAGACAATTTGTAGTTTTGTGGCCTTATCTTTGTTGAAAGCAGTCCATTCATATCATAATTGTGGTGTTATGGTAGCCATTTTAGTTCTCTGTATATCATCTAGTTAGATATTATCTATCCATGCTTTCACCATGACTTGCTTCGTGTCTTTGAAAAGAAGCACACTGGCACTAAAAAGGTTATTGTTACCGTTGAGGTGATGACATGTCTAAATAACTACATTTCATTATCATATTTTGAAAAATGCTTGAAATAAGCATAACCTTGTATATAAATATTGTTGCAGGATCAGAATATGCCTTGATTGTGATTGAGGCAGGGCTAGATAATGGGTGTATATAGGCTTGACTTCCTTAGTTAACCGGCTGCATATATGACATGTTGGTATCTGACATATATTCTGTGTACAGATCTAATTGTTTTCAGATAAAATAATAGCATAGAACACTAGCAGTTTTATTATCAATTTGTAATTTTTGTGGCTAATTATGGGGTAATTTACAACAACTTATTTTCACAATTATGTTTACATATGTTGAATATTAGTCAGAAGTAACTGATATCTTTTAGGCTTATGCATTGCTGCATTGGAGCAAAATGCTTCACTTTGCACCGTCTCATTTAAATTGTTGGTCATCCTACATCTCACTGCACTATGGTACTGGCTTTTTGAGCTTTTGCATGGCATCAAAATCTCATCCTTCCTCATTCTGTTTTTGTCCTGTCAACCCATTCTTTCTTTACATCAAAAGTCTTCAAATTGCATTGCATGAATTAATTACCATTTATTGTACTTGTTAACTGTGAAGTGGTACTTTTTCACTAAGCTTCTCATATTGTGTAATTCTTGATTTTTGTTTTATTCACTAGGTCAAGCTTTCTGAAAAGCTCTCTCACGTACAGTCACTCTGTATCCATGAGATGATAACACGAGCTTTTAAGCACGTTCTTCAAGCTGTGATTGCTGCCATTGTGAACCATGAGAAAATGTCTGTATCAATAGCTGCTGCATTAAACCTGATGCTTGGGGTTCATGAAGGTGGAGACAGTGAGTCTATCAATGTTCACTCTCTTGTATGGAGATGGCTGGAGGTATTTCTGAAGAAACGATATGATTGGAATCTTAGCATCTCAAACTTCAAAGATGTGAGGAAATATGCAATTCTACGTGGTTTATGCCACAAGGTATGCATTAGGAATTTTAAGTTTACAGTTCTGCAAATGCCCTAATGCACATGATTTAAGATCTAGGAATTCAAAATTGTGTAATCTGTCAGAAGCTTGCATGTTTCATTTATGAATAGAAATGAAGTGCAGGACTCATCATGGGCATTAATATGAAAATGTACTGGCCGTCATATGAGGCTGGAATGAGTAGCAGCGTGTAGAGGGAAGTTAGGTGCTGGATTTGTAAGTTCCAATGAAAGATTTCAATAGCCCAGACAGTTTACTGGTCATTGCTTCAGTTGACACCCTATTATATCGCTATTGCTTATAGAACCAGTTTTATTTTTGCTCAAAGTTGATGACTTATCCATGCATGAGGACTAAATTCTACTGATATACATCAAAATGCCCACCAAGTACTGGCTTTTAATGTAATGGTGTAAGGTTCTTGCAGGCTAATCTTGTCTTTTACGCTGATTCCGTGGCTCCTTAGAATGCAATAACTTCCTTTAGAAGGACATAGTGCAAATGTTATACAAACACAACTCATTTTTACTTATAAAGAAGTTTTTAGGTCATTTTTACTAGTGGAGATAATGAAAATCAGAACATGAAAGCTCACCATCCCGTTTCTCCTTTTCCATCATTTTCTTGCCTAGGTTGGTATTGAGTTAGTTCCACAAGACTTTGATATGGATTCTCCACGACCATTCCAGAAATCAGATGTTGTCAGCTTGGTCCCAGTGCATAAGGTGACAACTTGATTTGGAAGTGCACATGTTTCTCTGTATCTTGTTCATGATCTATTCTATTTTTTCCTATATAACATATTGGGTCTCATTTTCAAATTTCTTGCAGCAAGCAGCATGCTCCTCTGCAGATGGCAGGCAACTGCTCGAATCATCAAAAACAGCCTTAGATAAAGGCAAACTTGAAGATGCAGTTACCTATGGTACAAAGGTATCTGGCTCTGGATCTGGATGATCTGTTATATGTCTTTCTGTGTATGAACTAGCACTCATGGATTCTTTACGATGGGATCTCTCTCTCTCTCTCTCTCTCTCTCATGAACAAGTGCCTTTTCCACTGTTTCTTTATCCTCCTGTTGTGCAGAAGTATTTCCCCTAAGGTAATTATATGGTGTTTGTCAGGCTCTCACAAAGCTGGTGGCAGTTTGTGGTCCCTATAATCGAATGACTGCAGGAGCTTACAGCCTTCTTGCTGTAGTATTGTATCACACTGGAGACTTCAATCAGGTTTGCTTATAATGTACTCTACTTTTGTGTTGTTGAACAGTATGTATTGTATCAGATTATCGTGAATTACTCAATGTACATGATTGTTTGTGCCAGAATTCAATAGTTGGAAGTACTCTGGTTTCTAAAGCATTCTTATCAAACACATTCAAAAGCCAATGTTGATAAACTGCTATTACAGGCCACTATATATCAGCAGAAAGCCTTGGATATCAATGAGAGAGAACTTGGACTAGATCATCCGGATACAATGAAAAGTTATGGGGATCTGGCTGTATTTTATTACAGACTTCAACATACTGAATTAGCCCTCAAGTATGCTTTACTCTTCCCTTTACGTGACACAGACTTATCTAGCTTCCAAATTTTTTCATTTTTATTGTTATTCTCTGGTTGCATCCAGATCTCTTGTCCATGTGTGGCCAATGTGGCCTTCATTTTTCTGGTTTGCCTTTAGCCTCTATGGATAGTTTATTATCATTTTATTGATCAGGTATGTAAAACGTGCACTATATCTTTTACATCTCACATGTGGTCCATCACACCCAAACACTGCTGCAACATATATAAATGTAGCTATGATGGAGGAAGGCCTGGGCAATGTGCATGTTGCCCTCAGATACCTTCATAAAGCGCTAAAGTGCAACCAGAGGTTACTGGGCCCTGACCATATTCAGGTTTGATTTTGTCATAAATCAAGTCCAGTTACAAATATTGTTTTCAGATATCTCCTCTTCTTGCTAGTTGGTGGCTTATCACTTGGTAGGAGCATTAGATACTTCCAATGAAATACTTCAAATAATGCAGTATTAACTTATCAAGCACAATCTCTGAAATTAACCTGCTGGGAGCTGATGAATATCATTCCTGTTCATCTCAGGAGACTCTGTGTTATATTGCAAGTTAATTGGTCTTAAAATTTTCCATCTTCACCTTCTAAGTACAACCCATGAGCTTTTGATGTAGATGCAATTTCTGTAAGTGCTGTAGTCCATGCCCTGAAGGCTGAAACAAAAATATGGCCACTGAATTTCCAGACTTTGCTCTTCATACATATTCTCAAACAAGCTAATTATATACTTCGGAACTGTATTGTTTTCCTACTTCAGACAGCAGCAAGTTACCATGCAATTGCAATTGCACTATCTTTGATGGAAGCATACCCTTTGAGTGTTCAACATGAACAAACCACCTTGAAAATTCTCCGAGCAAAGCTAGGCCCAGATGATCTGCGTACTCAGGTATCTTATCATATTCGTGCACTGATATACCCTTTACCCTCACTCCTTCATGTATTCAGTCTGTCAGATATTTTGCACAATAAGCAATGGTGAATTTTGACAGTGAAAAAGCAGTATGATTTTTTATATCTCATAAATTGAGTCATAGCTGTGAAAGCATAAAATTGATTTTATGTCACTCAATTTGAACTTTTTATGTATAGATTTGCATATTTCTTATTATCTATGTATATATATATATATTTCCTACTATATACTTCTTAACCAAATACTGCAGGATGCTGCTGCCTGGCTTGAGTACTTTGAGTCCAAGTCTTTGGAACAACAAGAAGCAGCACGCAATGGTACCAAGAAACCTGATGCATCCATAGCTAGTAAAGGTCATCTAAGGTGAAGGAGCATAGCTTTTTTCCTGATATTACAGACATCTTGAAATTGCTATATCATAGGTTGGATATGAGATTGTTTTCCACTATTTCTTTTGCTAATAAGACCACTGCAACAATCTGCTATTAGTTTTGTGACACTAGGTGCAAACTTATGCAAAGAACTATTTATGCTTAGAAATACAAATATGTGTATTTCTTAAACTGCTAACCATTTGCTAACATGATAATTTACAAGTAGTGTTCTTGTGCTATTTTGTCTGTTTCCCAAAGTTATTGTGGGCCTTGTTGAATAATCTTAACTTTCATTTTCATGGTACTCTTTGGCTCTTCTGGAGCTGAAGTGCTTTTGCGGTCAGTATTAAAATTGTTATGATGAAGATGTTTCATAGGAATATCTATCAAGAGAGTTGCTTTCCTTGTATGCATCATAAAATCTGCTAGAGACCCAGCTTATTTATGATTTGTGGTCTTAGAACAGGTACGCATCATACTAATTAAGTATATATGTGATTTTCATGTTTTTGCAGTGTGTCGGATTTGCTGGACTACATAAATCCAAATCATTATGCCAAGGGGAGAGATGTGGCAGTAAAGAAGAAAAGCTATATTACAAAGGTATATGGCAGTTGGGTTGTCTGGTTAGAATAACTCAGCCATTATTAAGATTATTCAGGCTATTACATATTGGATAGAATAATTTCACAACATTCCTCTTGTTGAATATGATGCCCTAGGAATGATTTAAAGTTGCACTATGGGAATTCATTTCTTTTCATCTGTGTCTCCTGCTTCTGCCAAACTTTCCTGAAGCAACCAATGCTATATGCATCTCACTATAGAAGAAAAGTGTTGCTGCACTGGTTGAAAAAGGAGGAAAAATATTCTAGCACATACAGGAATTAAAGTTTGATGAGTAACTAGGCTCATCATGTTTATCTTTGAAGCTTAGAGCTTTGTGGAAAATAAAAATCTGTGGTAAGCAGAATTGTTTCTCACTGTTGGGTTTAGATAGGAGTCACTAAGCAGACCCTAAGGAATTTACTACCTCATTTCCTAAATGATTTAACTGCTTTCACCACAACCATTGTATCTTGTTACCTCTGAATTTTTTGGTAACACTATCCATTTATTTTCCTTTTACAGGTAAAGGGAAAAGTGCACCCAGATATCAATTTGGAAAGTTTAGATGAATCTTCTAAAGAGACTTCTATAGAGCCATTAGAAGGAGATTCACATATAACTGATGCAAACCTGGATTCCAATGATGCCCAGATTCAGATCCAGCTTCCTGTCGAAGAGACTGCAGAGAAGAAACCAAGCATTGGGAATGGAATCTCATCTGAAACACAAGTTGAAGGGGATGACAATTGGCAGCCAGTTCAAAGGATTAAGTCAGCTTGCTCACATGGGCGACGAATAAAGCAGCGACGAGGGATCATTGGTAAAGTTTATAGTTACCAAAGGAAGATTGTGGATGCAGACGTGAATCTCTCTTCTGTCAAGAATAGTCACCAGAATAGTAGGTACTATCTTTTGAAGAAACGAGCGCTATCTCATGGAAGTTGTGCAGAGCAGCATACCACAAATGACTCGCATGATACTAAATTTGGGCGAAGAATTGTGAAGGCAGTGGCCTACAGGGTCAAGTCTGTTTCTTCATCTAATAAAGCTGCTACAGTAGAGCCTTCAAGAAGTCATGAAAAAGATCTCACTTCTTCATTTCCAATTTCTGCTCCAGTTGAGGTTGGTTCATTAAAGAATTCTATAGTGAATCTTGGAAAATCTCCTTCATACAAGGAAGTAGCATTGTCACCACCAGGTATGATTGCTAAGTTGCAGGCCTGTGTTCCCCAAAGTGAAATTCCAGATAACCAGCAAACAAGTGCTAGAAGACAAGAAGAAGAGGTAAATGAAGCAAAAGAAATCGCTAACCCAATGTTGGAGGATACACAAGGAGAGGATAAGAATTTCGCTGCTTCTTCAGCAGATAACGTGGAAAAAGAAATTCTTCTCGTTGAGAAAAATGAAGAAATCCAGTCCACTGATATCAAGGAAGATGGTTCTTCTTTAATGGTACCTCAGAACATGCAAGGACCTGAATTGGGTTGTATTGAGGTTCATGAAGTTGCACAGAGCACGCCGATTGATAACATTCCAAGTTCAATTGATCTTCATCCCAAAGAATCATGTGAGAAGGATTCCTTGTGTGAGTTTGAAACCCAAGTTAATGCTCATGAAACCCAAAGTAATACTCACTCCACCTTGCTTGGAGTAGGGGAAAAGGAAAAACCTGTTATGAATTCAGTTGATGCTCGGGGATTCCTAAATAAGAAGTTGTCTGCTTCTGCTGCTCCATTTAACCCATCATCATCTCTAGCTCGAGCTGCTCCAGTTGCCATGAATATCCCTCTTCCTTCTAGTCCTGGAGCTGTTCCAGCTGTTGCTCCCTGGCCACTAAACATGACTCTTCATCCAGGACCCCCCACCATCTTACCTGCTGTTAATCCAATTCCATCTCCTCACCATCCATACACATCTCCTCCCACAACACCAAACATGATACAACCATTGCCCTTTATGTACCCTCCTTATAGTCAAACCCAAGAAGTATCAACCAGTACCTTTCCTGTAATGGCTAGTTCCTTTCATCCCAATCATTTCTCTTGGCAGTGCAATGTGAACCACAATATGCCAGAGTTTGTTCCTAGCTCTGTGTGGCCTAGCTGCCACACAATGGAGTTTCCTGTCCTGCCGTCTATTGTTGAGCCACTTGCTGATTCGGTATTTGAACCTAGAGTGCAATTTGAGAATTCCAAGAGTCCAGGTCCATCTCCCATTCTTCAGCTGGACATTGACCATCCAGGAGAAACTAAAAAAGAATTGAACAATGCAGACTCAGAGGGAACACATGATGCTGATGCGCTAGATTCAAAAGAAAATGGTCACATGAATATTTGTAAGGTGGAAACTTCAGGGAGTGGTTCTGTCCAGAATGATGCCCCAAAAGAAAATGCTGGCAGCAGCAGTGAAAGGAAGATTGATGGGGAGAAAACCTTCAGCATTTTGATAAGGGGGAGGAGAAACCGGAAGCAGACTCTGAGGATGCCCATTAGTTTGCTTAGTCGACCCTATGGTTCACAATCTTTTAAGGTTATGTATAGCAGAGTAGTGAGAGGAAGTGAGTCTCCAAAGTCTACCAGCTTTTTGTCTACTAGAGATTGCACAGCAGATACTGCATAACATTCGGTGTCACTATTCTTACCAATCAACCAATGAAAGCTTTCAGTTCTGCTATCATTACCAATCTAATGGATGAAAGCTTTGCAAGGCTGCTTTGGATACGTAAAGCATCATTTTTATCACGTGCAGAAGGCAAATGGATATTTTGACATTTCTGGATTTCATTGTGTTGTCAAATACGATAAAAAACCAGGTCAGTTTCCATAGCAAATTCTAAAAATTTTGGTTTATAATAAAGTTGATGACTTTTTATTTGGAGGAATTATGCATATTGTGGCCTGAGTTTTTTTTAGTTTTACTTCCTTTAGTGAAATAAAGACACACTATGGGGGCTTTAACACATTTGTAGGACATTAGATGTGTAGAACAAGGCATAGATATGTTTGTATAAATGCTTTCATTCTCATATATGTTTTAGAATACACAGATCAATATATACAAGTAGGAGAATCAATCTACATCTTAGAATTAATGGAGAATCAATCTAAATCCTAGAATCAAGCACTAGAATGAAAGCCTACAATCAAGTGATTATATTTGCCTTATATATTTATATTAATATTTACTATATTATCCCTTAAATTGGAGTATAAATATTAATCATGTCTAGATTGTTATAAATATAATTGATCCTAAAATCATTCAAAACGTTTGTAAAAATCTCATCCAACTGCTCTCTAGTTGTGACATGGTCAGTTGGAATGAGATTCTGTTGCATTTTTTTACAAATGAAATGACAGTTAATTTCAATGTGTTTAGTTTTCTCATGAAAAATTTGATTTAATGTAATGTAAGTAGTAATTTGGTTGTCACGCTATAGTTTCATAAATGTTAAATTTTTAACTCCAATCTCACTTAGTAATTAATATATCCACATAAGTTCACACGTGGATTGTGTAATGGCTCACTTAGCAATTGATATATCCACATAAGTTTACACGTGGGTTATGTCATGGCTCTATACTCTGACTCTATACTAGATTGAGATACTATATTTTGTTTATTACTTTTACAAGACACCAAATTTTCTCCAACAAAGACAATACCTTGCAATAGATCTTTTTTCAATTTTGGAACCTACCTAATCTACATTTGAGAAACACTTAATACAAGTTTAACCATAATTACTATATTTTATATTACATCTTATAGCTTACTTGAGATAACTTAAAATTTGCCCTAAAGCTACCTAATGATTACATTATGGAGAAGACACAAACTAACTTGTAACACTAGTAAGATATGCAATATTAAGATGAGTTACTGTAAGATAATTCAATTTTTCAATCAGTCTTTGGTTTTTCTCAGGATCTACAAACAACTCTCAATCATTTACTATGAATTGCATGTTAGTAAACCATATGTGTTGTGTAAGGTTTGACTCATAACTTCCCAATTTCTCATAAAAGACCAAGGTTATGCTTTTTTTGAGATTAAAAAATACCCTTCTTACTCATTGCAATGTTAATGCCCAAGAAATATTTTAACACACCTAAATCTTTTGTTTGGAAACGTGTTTGAAAAAAGGATTTAAGGGCTGAGATATTTACATTGTCACTTCCCTTCCTATTATAACAATGTTATTAACATAAACAACCAACAAAATAAGACCAACTCTAGATTGCAGTAATTACAATTACTTTTCTTCATATCAAACTCTTGAACCACTTCCTCAACAGTGCAAGGGCTCTATTTCAACCCATACAAAGATTTTTGAAGTCAACAAACTTTATTAGACTCCCAGTGAATAACAAATTCAGGTGGTTATTCCATTTACACTTTTCTTAAATCACCATGAAGAAAGACATTTTTAATATTTAAATGTTTCCAAGGTCAATCATTAATTACAGCAAGAGAGACGAATAGCCCTACAGAAGCAAGTTTAGTCATTGGAGAGAAAGTTTCAGAATAATCCACCCTATACGTCTAAACGTGCCCTTTAGCAATAAGTTAGTCTTTCAGTCATTTACCATGACATTGGGAACACTTATTTACAACCAATAGCTTGCTTATCTTTTAGTAAGTGTGATAGTTCCCAAGTACCATTAGGATTTAAATTCATCACTTCTTTCATTGCTGCTCACCAACTAGGGTGAAATAAAAACTCAACTACTGTTTTAGAAATAGAAACTCTAGAGAGGCAATGAAAAAACACATAAAATAAGACAAATTTTCTTAGGCATAAAGGAAGAGATAGGTTGAGTACATTGTAATTCACCTTTTTGAAGAGCAATAGGTAAATCGAGACTCAAATCTATAAACAGAGGAGTTGGTAAAGGATGTGAATCACTATGTGAAGCAAGATAAGAATATACTTAAGTAATAGGTGGTTTTGTGGGCATATTGAAATTAATAGTGGTGATTACAGTGTATACTAAAAGATTGTCTTCCCCTTACCACTATAAATAGGAGAATCAAGAAAGAATGGAGTAGTTTAAAAATTGTGACATCACAGTAATCAAATAACAGACTAAATTAGAAAAATAACACTTATACCCTTTCTTTAAAAAAAAAAACGAGAATACTTCAAAAAGATACACTTAAGTGACATGAGATCCACAATTTAGACACTTCAAACCTAACATCATGAACAAAAGTACAACAAAAAAATATGTAGTTCAATTAGAAATAATGTGAGCTAAAGTATCAACACATGAAGATTGATTAAGTATCTCATTTTGTGATATGTAAAAATTAAAAGGTTTAGAAAAGTATTATTGTGCATTATTGCTGTGCAAAATACATCTAGGAACAATAATTGGGTTTTGATCTCAACACAAAAAGCATAGAATATGGAGAATAATACTAAACTACTTTTTATGAAATATAACCAAATAACACAAGAATGGTCATAAAAAAGTAACAAAGTATTGAAAATTAGGAATAGAGACCATTGAACAAAGATCCTAAATGTCTAAATGCATTAACTCAAAGGGAGATGTAGCTCGTTTATTAACTTGAGACAAATAAGATAGATGATGATATTTGAAAAATTGACATGACTCACAATCTTAAAAAATAAATTCTGAAGATTAGAATGCAAATAAGGAAGAATGTGCCAATCGATAGTGATGTTGAAGAAGAGTCAAAATACGACAACCAATAGATTTTGGCATTGTCAGAGAGGTGGTTTCAAGTATATAAAGACCTCTAGATTCACATCTTTAACCAATAATCTTCCTCATCGTAAGATTCTAAAAAACACAATTATGAAAAATGAGACGGTAATTTAGGATTTGAGTAATTTTATTAACAAATAGTAAATTGAATGAAAAATTAGGCAAATACAAAACAGATGACAATGAGATGGAGGATGTAAGGACAGCTGTCCTAAAACTAAAAATAGAAGTAGTGGACCTATTAGCTAAAGTGACACTCGGAAGATTTGTGTGAGGATTAAAAGATGAAAGAATAATCATGTCACCTGTTATATGATTTGTAGCACTCAAATCAATGATCTATTTGTGAGAATGACACAAGACACATAGGTTTACTTGATTGTTCAACAGAGGTTGGATTAAGAGTAAATGACTTTAGTGGGGCTTTGTAATGAGTAAACTAAGCCAACTCATCAGCCAAAACCAATATAAACTTATCAATGAGTGAAGACACAGCCATTATAACTCAATGCAATAAATCAAAGATAACCACGCCTAAAGAAAATGGTGGCTCAACAGGACCACTCTTCTGATAAAAAAAAGATAAACACTGATGTTACTGTAAGAGCAGTACTGTAGCATAACTAGAATTTCTCTCACATGGGAGAATTTCTCTCTCTCTTTCGGGAGACCCCACTCTCTTGGGAGAATTTTCTCTCCAAATCAACTCTGATACCATGTAGATGAAGATGCTTCCATTCTCATATATGTTCAATAATACGAGAGATCAATATTTATATATACAAATAGGAGAATCAATCTGCATCCTAGAATTAATGGAGACTCAATCTAAATCCTACAAGCACGTGAATATATTTGTCTTCTACACTTATACTAATATATTTACAAGATGGCTGAATTTTGTTGAATGCAATGACTGTACTAACATTTAATCTTCTTGCAGAATCTCTCCTTCAACTTGGTGTCCTGTCTTGAGAATTGAGGTGGTACCAGAGATAAATGACTTGTTACTTTTTCTTGTAATAGTTCAGGTATTTCTTTCACTGTTGCTACTTTTTCGCCTTTCTGGTAGTTTGTGCTCCATAAGGTGAGTCATTTTGGCTATTATAGATAATTGAATGAGGCAAAGCTTTATTTTCTGGGTTAGTTTTCATTTAATTGAAGGCATTAAGCAATCATCAGGATTGCTTTGGTAAACTGTTAGGAGGTGTAAATTTTGCCAGAACAGAAGTTTGTCCTCTACTCAATCTTTGGTTTCATTGAAGTGGGATGCCCTGTGTTTGCTTCATATTAAAGCATTGGAATTTCAGAAACATCTTCTCTGCAGGTAATTTACTGCTTCAAATTTGTGGCTGATCATTCTGTGTCTGTCAATTTGCAGGTTCACGGTAGGAAAGTCTAATTTTGGAAGTGTTCAGGTGAGGTGACAAATTTGGCCAACAACACAATCGAAAATTTTTGGATTCTGGATCGTTGCATCTAAAAGCAGTTAAGTTTTTTGGTTCCCCGAAGCAACAATTTAGAAAATGGCTATGACAGAGTGGTACATAAATTTTTGTTCTCTTCAAATTGGTGTTGAGGACTTATTCTTGTTGAATTGCTGTATTTCCTTTTCTCTAAAATTGCCTTGGCGCCATGAAAACAAAAGAAACTGAAATTTCAGAATTTATGAGGTTTTTCTATCCTACAGAACATGTCTCTCATTTTATTATAGCATTAATATTTATTGAGTGACTTTGCAATTTATATTTCATTGAATAATTTTTTCAAACCTTAATATTGGTACATCTATGGCTCTTTTTAGTATTGATTGAAAGTGGTGAATTCTTATACGTTTCCTTTTTGCCTAATGAAATTGTCAAAATCAAGAGAAATGTGTAGGATTTTGTTTTTGCCGTGTGACCGGCTGTAAAGCAGATGGAAAATAGAAGAAAAATAGGGGCCAAAAGTGCTCATATAGTCATTAATGAACTTGCCAGAAATACATTGTCCATCATACAAGCTGAAACTCCGAAGGAATGAAACCCGCAATGTTGAAAATATTACCTTTAATTGTTTTTTGGAACAAGGAATGCAAAATCTCTGTTGCTTTAGCTTGACGAGCAAATTAACCACCCTTTTAGTTTCATCTGCTTTATCCTCCCTGAACTTCAACCGTAAACACAGACCAAAAAGAACCTAACGAGTTTCAAGAACCAAGTACAGACCGTGTACAAAAGATTGGACTAGGATGCGATTTGTCGTGTGTTGGCCTGCCCAGAATTGGTCTTTGGTGAGTACAAAGCTCAATGCCCTTTCTGATTCCGATTAAAAAAATAATAATAATTGCAGCCGGGTAACATTGGTTCATGGCACAAGCCTTGCGAAGGTCCTGCTTTAGATGACCATCGGCAAAAACACAAACTGCGTATAACGAGGGACTCGCGACCTTTAAGGGCACCAGAAAATTGTTCATTAAATTGCATTCATTTGGAATGATGGAGATAGCTTATTATTCTCTGATTCTCTCATCCACAACAATGTTTCCAGGATAATAACTGTGACCAAAATCACAGTGATTTGAAGTCCAAATATAGTCTTCCATGCAATCCCTGCGGATGCTATATGCATTCCCCACACTATATTTAAAACTCCAAAGAGAAGGGAAATCCTCCCACACCAGCCATGGTACCAGTTCCAGTACTCACGAAACTTGGCATCCTTCTTGGGACGCAAAAAGAATGCCAGTATCTGAAATTCAATTCGAAACTTATGCTTAGATAAATCATCAAACGTGAGAAGCAAGATGGAAGACTTATGATGAATCTTAGGAGTGTACCTGCAGAATACTCAACACTAGAACAAAGATTCCAATGCCTCTATGTGCTGCTATGTCGACATCAATTTTAGCATAAATTTGTTGTCCAATGACTACAGCAGCAAGACCCAGTAAAAATCCTACAAACTGAATGCCTGCATGCAAATAGTACCAAAGTGGGTCTTTATGCCTCAAGTATCTAGCGATTATAGCCCCAGCAGGGAGGAAGCAACCCCATGCCAATGTGGCCAATATCCCATGATTCTTTATCATCTGGCCTGGTTTGAAATTTACAGCAGAAGCAGAACCTGCAGAAGTGTTAGACAAAATTGAAATGAAGCCATTTGCTTGATCATTTGTCATGGAAAGCTTAGGTAGAGTTCGAAATTCAAACAAACCTTCAGAAAAGTTGAATAGGATGGTGGTCTTATCATTGTGCAAGGACAAGCGATAGTGATTAGGATACGAGGTTCCAAAAGCCAAAAGAATTGGTTGGTGGGTTAGAGCTTTCTGGAACTTGGCTTGAAATGCCAAGTAGACTGTAGCCTTGTCAAGTACAATTGCAGGTGGAACTTTTGTGATGTCCAATTCACCTGCATCCGCTATAACTTGTGATGGTCGAGTACCTTGCAAGTAGTATTGTTTGATCCTGGGATGACCTTTCTTGTTAATCCACCCCACCATGGCGCTGCCCCCGGCCATCTTCCCATCTCTTGAAAACCCCATTCCTACCCAACCGGTTGTGTACACGGCAGATACTATGAAAGTCGTTAGATTCTCCTCTCCCTTGTGATACTGCAGGAGAAGGTTATTCATCAGTAAGAGTTGTAACCAATGTTAGTTGCAGAGAGATATTGCAATGCCCCACCAGCAGGCCACCATTTTTATGAGTTTCATTAATTTCCAAAAAGTTTCGTGCTTCACATTCACCAGTACATGAGAAGAAGCTATGCAGAGAAAGATCAGAACAGACTTACCCTTAAAATAAAAGTATTCCAGACTGGCGTGCAGATCATGTTTGATATATTGTTATATGGTGGGGGAAGTATGTTGTTATATGTCTTTGTGCTACAGAGCTCTGATCTTTGGTCGACCTCTCCGCTAATATCTGGGGCGACATAGAGAGCATCATTGTAAACGTTATCACTTTCCTTCGCATTAGAAGTGAAACCACTAGCAGCATTAATATCCAGAGTGTTTTCTTCTTCTGTAAGCATAAAATTTTCATACTCTCCATGGATCGACCCATCAAATTGATCTTCATCAGCGGCTGCAAGAATCTTGGGCCTCGAGAAAAGAACCATGAGACAGAATAAAACAGACACGAGCTTCAAGGCTCGAAACCTTGAATTTGCCATTGGGGTCTAAGGATCATAACAGACAGTTAGCATGAATGCCAAGAACAAAAAAGAAAGGTAATGCAGGTGTGTGGGTGTGTGTGTGAGAGGGTATTGAGATGACGGTGGTTGAAATGTGTCAGTTTCTTGAAACTGAAGGAAGAATTATGGTCCATTCTGGTGAAGAAGATGGCTGCTGGTGGCGGGTAATCATCATTCCCGCCAGTTCCTGACAAGTCACCAGCCAAGAGCATTCTCTCTCTGTCCCCAACTCTATCAAGCGTTTTCTCAAATTTCTATTAAGGAATTTTGTTATGATGCAAATATCTGATAAGCTGATGACTATTTACATTTTACCAATTGGTTTTTGGCAGATGGCCATGATTGGTCTAAAAATAGGTAGAGCAACTCATTTTCTTTTATTGAAAACGCAATTGATCGTCAGTAAATCACATATATAGGGGGCTTATTGTTTTTATGTTCTATAAATGGTAGTTAATAGTGTTAATATTAGTATGGCTCTAATGGACGAGCGACATATGGCATTGTAGAATCTAATTGAGATTGTCTGAATAACAATTAGAGCTGATTGATTTGTCTCCACGGTGGTTTCACAGTTTTGATTATTCTTACCACTGAAACTTGTCTGCCTAGATTTGGGTTAGATGAAGCTATGTTTAGATAGGTGGGCATTTTAATTCTCAAGCATTTATAAGAACCAATCCTTAACTCCTTTTTCTCCTGCTGATGTCGATCTGAAGAAGATTGAACCTGAATACTGCAACTTTGAAGACAATCTACAGCTCAAACAGCATTTGTGACAGTTACAAGCCTCTCCAGAAAGTTTTTGTTGTTTTGCAATCTTCCAACTCATTCTTTTTGTATTGTCTTGTTTTTTAAGTAATTTATAAGTTTAGTGCATAACTAAGTAAAGAAAACTATTTGTTGGTATTTCCTATGCAAAAGTTTCAATCAAATTTGTCAAACATAGTGATTACTTGTAGAAATGGATTTGCTATTATTACAAGTACAATTATTAGATAAAAGGCATGGTCTTTATGCTTTTATGTACTCAATCTTGATATACATATATATGAAAATACAAATAAAAATATGTCTATAGGCTTGAATCTCTTTTTTCTTTACTCTTATTGTTTTGCTTTTGCTGGTTTTCTAATTGTGAAAAGATAAGATCAACTTTTAACTCATTATTGTTTTTTTTTTAATATGCAATTAGAGCATTTAAAGGGTTTAAGAGGAACTTATGGTGAGTGAAAATTAGAGAGATATACGAGAGGTTTGATAAGAAATACTTGTGAGTCTAAAACTATAAAAGTTGTTAATAAACAAAATAGTTTCATGGTATTAGTCAATTTCACTCCTCCCCCTTCACCAAAATTCTCCCAAAAAAAAAAAAAACTATATGCAATAGTACAAAGTCCTCCTACCAATCCAATAATTGCTCAACTTAAAAACTATAATAAGCAGGTAGCCAAATAGTACAAAGTCTTTTCTTATATTCACTTGGCTACTTAATTGTTACTAATGTGACATTTAATAAGATCATAACATATGAAATTGTTAGAGAAGGTTGGGCTACATTGAGAGATGAGTATAGAAGTAGTGCAAGACTAAAAATATGCAAATCCTAAAATTAGGGAAAGAGTTTAAGGTGCAAAAAATAAAAAACACAAAAATCATCAAAGATTATGGTAATAAGCTTATAGAGATTGCTTAGAAAAGACCTTTTTAATAAGAGGTTTGTTGAAAAGGTAATAAAGTGCACCTAAAAGGCTTAAAACAAAAATTTCTCTTTAAAGAACTCCAAAGATCTTTATCACATCACAATTTTAGAGTTTAAAAATGTTTTTTAAGCATAAGAGCAAAAAAGAGATTTTAGCCAATGAGGTGTAATTGAAAGTTCTAAAACTGAAACATCATTAAAAGGTGCTTTGCTGGTCTCAACAAGAGGTAAAGGTCTTTATAAAAAGCTTTAATTTGATAAAGCAAAGAAAAAGGAAGTAGAATCATTATGAAGCAAAAAAAATATATACTTTTTATACCAAGCCAAGGATTGTTAGAAAAAACCCAATACTCTCTGTTCATTTACAGCAAGAGAGGTCATGTTGACAAAGAGGTCATGTTGACAAAATCTATAAAGACAAGAAAAAGTACTTGCAATAGTAAAAGAAACAATAAGTTAAATTTACAAATAAAGGAATTTAGTAAGCAAAATATGAACTATTTGTTACAAGTTACAACACTACAAATTCAAGTAACCAATTTTGACTTATTAATAATGGTTGCACTAATGGAAAGGATACAATTGTCCCAATTTCAATAAATACTAAATTCATTTTAGATGTATTATTTATTTGTACATAAAATTAACAAGAACTTTCTTAATATTAGTTAATTATTGGAGAAAAGTTATTCTTTGTAATTTAAAAATAATGCTTGTACAATGTAAGATTTCAATGGAAACAAGATCATAATAGTTTTAATAAAAGTACAAAGGCTTTTTCCTTAGAGTTTGATCAATGAATCATGTTTAATTACTAGCTTTAAGTGATGAATTTAATCTATATCATAAAAGGTTGGGATATCATAAAGAAAAATTAATTAATAACTAATTTACTTAAAATCACACATTTTAGAGAAGTCTATAATGCTTGTTAGGAAGGCAAACAAAAAAATTCTTTTATTTCCTTCAAACTAAGCTTGGAAGGTTAAAGAAAAACTACAATTGACCTATATTGATATATGTGGTCCCATGAGTATAGAATTTTTAAATAAAAATAAGTTATTTATCATGTTTATTAAAGATTATTTATGACATTGTTAGGTGTACATTTTAAAATCAAAGTCAAAGGTATCATTTATATTTAAAGCATTTAAGTCTCTCATAGAAAATGAGTCAAGGCTTAAAATAAAGACTTTAAGGTTTAATAATGACATTAAATTTATCTTAATTGTGCAAAACTCCAGGTATAAGGTATCAATTTCTAACTCCTTACACTTCTCAACAAAATAAAGTAAGTGAAAAAAGAGATAGAACTACTATGGAAATGTCAAGGTATCTCTTATATGAAAAAAGTTTGCTTAAACCCTTTTAGGTTAAAACTATGAATACCTTAGTTTATCTATAAGATATACTCCCTATAAAGTCATTTTAAGGTAAAATTATATATGAAATGTGGTATGAATCAAGTTCATTTGTTAAATATTTGAAATTCTTTAAATGTTTGTACTTTGTCTTAAAACTTAACCTAAAGAAATAAAAACTTGATCAAAAAGTCAAAGGTGTAATGCTTGTTAGGTACAGTATAGTCTTAAAGGCCAATAAAATTTATGATGTAAAAACTAAGAAGATTTTGATTAGTAAAAAGGTCAATTTTAGTATAAATTAAAGCTGGAATCAAAGTGATGTTGAAGCTTAACATCTAAGTGGTAGGACTGGACAAATTCCTCAAACAACTTCAATTAATCATGCTAGCTCAAATAAAAAATCTGATGATAAAATCTATGATGATAAGCCTATAAGAGGGACATGACCTTTTTTAAACATATATGAGAAAAACAATGTTGTTGTTTTAAAGTTAGTAGATTATTATGAAGCAATCAAGTCAACTAGTTAGAAGTAAGATATATAAGAGGAAATTTTTGGAATTTAAAGAAACTAGACTTGGGTTTGATAAAGAGACCTAAAGATAAGAATGCAATGAGGTTTAAATGATTTTTTAGAAGAAAACTTAATGCTAATAAAAATGTGAACAAGTTAAAAGTTAGATTAGTTGTCAAAGGCTACTCATAAAGTTTAGAGTTAATTTTTCAGATAATTTTGCACCTATTACAAGGTTTGACACTATTAAATTACTTCTAACTCTTGTTGCACAAAAGAATTGAAGTGTTTATCATCTTATGTTAAGTTTGTCTTTCTCATTGGAATTTTGTAAGAGGATATCTATATAAAGCAACTTGAGAGCTATGTGATTAAGGAGAGGAGACTAAAGTGTACAAGTTTAGGGATGCTTTGTATAGCCTTAAATAGCACCACGGGCTTGGTTTTATAGAATTAATAATCACTTAATGCAACTTGACTTCATAAAAAGTACAAATGAAGTAATATTATTTGTCAAATATGCAAAAAGTAAAATTTTTATAGTCTTTTTCTATATTAATGACCTACTTGTCACAAGTAGTTCTAACAATTTTGTTTTGAAATTGAAAAAAAAAAAAAAAAGATAGAGATGGTATTTAAGATGTTTGATATAAGAAAAATGTCATTCTTTCTAGAATTTTATGTGCAACAACTTAAGTCTGACATCTTTGTTAATTAATGAAAGTATATTAAGGAATTGCTCAAGAAGTTTAAGATGGATATGTCTAAACCAATTTCAACTTTAATGGCAATTAATGAGAAGTTGATCAGGAATAATGAAGGAGAGAAAGTCAATGAAGGAATTCTTAGAAATCTTATTGATTATAAGTTGTACATGACAATTTTAAAGTTTAACATAGTGCAAGTCATAAATCTGCTTTCAAGGTTTACTCTTAGTTAGATGCATTATAGAGTAGAAAAAAGGATCTTGACATATCTTAGAAGTTCCCTTGATCTTGTTATCATGTTTAAGAAGTTAGAGAAGATGAAATTGTTAGGTTACACAGATAATGAGTAAACAGGATTGATTAAGGATACGAGAAACACTTATACCTATTGTCTTTCATTTAAAGCATGTTTCTTCTATTAGAACTTAAAGAAGTAGTCAATGATAACATAATCAATAGTAGGGGGAAAATATATGGCTGCTATTAATGTTGTTAACCAAATAGTTATTACAATCTATAAAATCTAGTACACTATGGAAGGACCGAGTATTTTAAGATAGACCTTTATTGTTTAAGGGAAGTACAAGAAAGTGGTGAAGTTTAACTAGTGTTTTGTGATTTTGCAAATCAGATAGTTAACATTACAAAGACTTTGCCTAAATCCAAGTTTAAATCTTTAAGGAAGAGGCTTAGTATTTAATGTAGCAATTTCAAAAAGGAACAAATAAGATTAAACATGAACATTGCAACTTTAGAGGCAATTTATAACTCAAATGGCAATTATGACAATTACAAGCCTTTATAAAAAGTTTTTTTTTTTTTCCTTTAGCAATATTTTAATACATTCCTCTTGTATTTTCTTGTTTGCAAGTTTAGTGCATAGCTAAGTAAGGAAGATCATTTGTTAATGTCTTCTATACAAAAATTTTAATCAAATTTGTCAGGCATAGTGATTATTTGTAGAAATAAATTTGCTACTAATACAAGTTAAATTATTTAACAAAAGGTATAAAGGTATGATCTTCATTTCTCTGTTCTCATTATATTGCTTCTAGTTTTTAAATTTTGAAAAGATAAAGTCAACTTTTAACTTATTATTATCTTTTTCAATATACATCAAGACAATTTTTAAAATAATAAAATTATAATTCACAACTTTTTTAACAAAAAACAAAAAAGAACACATTTAAAGTTGGAGTTTTTGTTTTGTTTAGTTTTGCACAATGCATAAGTTAATTTTAATAGTATGAATAATAGCTATCTAGACAAAAAATTGAATTTGTATTACCAATTAAATCTTTACATTTTTTTTTAGTAACAAATTTTCAAAATTATTAATTGAGGTAACACATTCATGGGAAAGAATAAATATATTTTTAATCTTAAGTCTTTCAATTTTATTTAATATAATTCTAAATTGTTGACTCATTTTAATTTAACCTTAAATGTTATTATTTTCTTTCAATTAAGTCTAATTAATAATGAAAGCCAATTAAATCGTTAAAAAAATAATAAAATAAATCAAATATGTATTAAAACCATATTTCTTATCCAAACCAACTTTAAATACAAACTACCATTGTCAACACTATTTTATGCCAATAAAATAGGGAGGAGAGAAGGAAGAAGAAAGGAGGGAAAGGTACTGGTGGTTGGTTTGTAATTAAGGTTAATTTTGGGTAAAAAAGGCACTTTTAATACATGTTTGAATTATTTTTTTAGTTAATATAAATATTTAATAGTTTGATTGTTGGACTTAATTAAAAGACAATCACATTATTTAGAATTAAATTAAATATTTAAAATTATATTTTAAAAAAGAAAAAACTAAATGGTTTAAAATAAAATCTATACTTATTCCTTTATTAAAATTCCAAAACTTAACTATACTACTACATACAACTAACAATGGTGTTATTAATTAAAAAAGAATTTCTCATTATAAAACTATTTTTCTTTTGACTTACTTTTATCCAAAATGAAGTAGTTTTCTTTTAAATTACACTTTTTTCCTTTTTGTTAATAAGATGAGAAAGTAAAGGCAATGTGTCATAACTTAATAAAGAAAGATTACACAAAATCACATAATAAATTAGATTGTTCTACTAAATTCAAGAAAAAATAAAAATATGTTTAATTTTATTAAATATTTTAATAAAAATTTAAATTTATGATTACATAATATATTTAAGTTATTTTTTTAGTTAATGAGTAAGCACACAATTTGCAATTTGTAATTAACTAATACTTTGTTAATTAGTGGATTTCATTAAATATTAAGGTTAATATATAAAAATAATACTAATTTTACATTATGTAATAAATTTAATATAATCTTTCAAATATAATAATTTATACTTTGTAACTTAATTTTATAACAAAAATAACACATCATCAACTTTAATTAATGAATTCTTTTTAGTGTATTAAGTTCATTTAATGATGTAAATTAGATAATAATGAAGACAAAAAAAATGATTAAGTTGAATAAAGGTCATGTTATTTATTTGAGTTTGTTAAATTTTTCATAATTACACGAATTAAATATAAAATTATTTATAAATTATTTTAATTAATTAATTAAAAAGAAAAAAATAAATTGACTTTAAAATTTAAAAAAAAAACCTATAATAAAAAAAAAGGTAACAAATAGCAAGTGTTCGTACTAAATTGCTCTTCCCTCTCCATTCCTTGCCGCTCTATTGATATCTCGGGCTCCCTATTTCGAGTTTCCGATTCCTACTGTTTTAGGCCATGCCGGTGTTTGTGGCTAGAATTCTACCAAACCAGATAAGCATTTCATTTCTTTTCAGTCCAAAACTCGGCTCTTGCCTATCTGGATTTGCCATGACGATGCTGATCGAATTGCCATTTTGCACCAGTAGGTGACAGAAAGATAATCTCAGATTGTTGGGAATGCTTTCTTAAGGGCATAAAGAAGCTCCAGAAAATGAAAAGGCCTTTTCTTGATTGATTTGTTGTTGTCTTCGCGTACCTGTTACACATCAGACTAATGAAAGTTATTGCAGAGACATGCTTATTAGAAACTACCTTTCATAGTCAATTTGTTGATGTTGGACTTTGTATCTCACTCAGCCTCGTAAAACTTGGCACCTTGAAGAAAACGACATGCTAACCCCCTGATACTAATCAAATTAGGTGCTGATAAGATCAGTTTTCTTGCTTTTATTGAGTTAAATTGAAGGAAAGCTATGCTACGGACAGAAAAATGTATCCATGTCATAATCTTCATTATTACTCTCGTGGCCGGGATATGCCACCATGGAAATTTCAATGAACCTGAAACCCCACTAAAAAGTACTGAAGAAGGCAAGTTTCCGAGCTTCTGGGAGCTCATCGATACCTTGGCTTTTATGTTGTTGTTTCACCGGGTTTTTTTTTTTTCAATTCTAATTTGAGAAGTTAAAGCGTCAGGCAAATAATGTTCAATTCGACAAATGTGTTGAAAGGACGAACAGTGACAGAAAGAACGCGGAAACCCCTTGTTCAATATGAGAATGAGGGGTAGTTTCATAAAGGGATATATAAAAATTGATCATAAATTTTTGTAAATTTTTATAATTAACTTTTGATAAAAATTATTAAAAATTATATATTAATTAAATAAAAATTATTAACAATTTAATTATTTTTATTAAAAAAATTATAAATTTAAAAAATATAAAATTTAAATAAAAATATAAAAAAAAGTGAAGAACTCAATTATAAAATTGTAAAATTAATTTTTTGTACATAACATTTCATAAATGCTTTTAGGAAAGCTATTGAAGATGTACATTGAAATTGTTGTTCACAACACTATACAAACATCCCATCCCATATCGCCTTTATCGCCTTCTTTGCACGGCATTTAACTCAGCTTCTTTAGCCTCGTTGAGGTTCATTTGACATAAGAATGAGCCAAGATACATGGTAGACTCGGGCTCATCTGCTATCTATTAGTATCAGCAAATGCAAAGGTTCCTGAAGTGACCTTCTAATACAATTTCTATCAACGCAAGCCATTTTTATGTATAATATTTAAGAACTCTGATATTGGAAATCAGAATCGTCTAGAGATTTAGGACCTAATTAATAATCATTGTTATGGTTCCAGTGTCTGATCATGTTTCCCAATGGCAGGTTAATTGATGCCATTTCGCATTACCCTTGAATGCCAACAAGACGTGATTTCCATTGGAAGCGGTTAAAATTACTTACGCACCCTGTAGATATGTTCTTCACCACTTTCCTCATCAACCTTGACAATCCATTTGCTCTTTGCAGTCTTCTTCACAGCACCGTCCCTTAATGCTGGCAGAGGATACCCTCCTCCACCCTGATCTCTCTTCTCAATACCGGTTCCCAGCTTCCCAATCATGGTGACCTCCATGCCGTTGCCTATGGGATGCTTCATAGACCTTACCACAACCTTATCCTTCATTCCCATAACATGGGCTCCCAACCCTTTTGCCTCACCCAACAAGTTGTTTGCCACCACCAATGATCTGCTTGGATTAACATCCAGCAACTTTAGCAACTTCATGTATTCATCATTCCTGCAATCTACAAGCGAGAAATCAATATTTTCGTAATGTGGCAGCAGCTCAGACGGGTCACCGGTTTTGAATTCGACCATGTCCTTAAGGCCTTTATCTTTGACTGCATTCTTGGATTCAGCGAGAACTGGCTCCGGGACAATGCACACCAGCCTGCCTCCGGTATGACGTGCAGCCGTTGCTAAGGCTATGGTTGATGGTGATGCACCAGATGTGACCTCCACAATAAGTTTTGCTCTCATTCCTGCTGCTAAGGCTGATATGAACTCGTTGCTCCCAATTTCGCGCGTCCTCTTTGAATCACATAGCCTCTTGTGTTCACCACACTGCAAAAAAGATTCAAAAAGAATGAGAATCAAGTAATCTCGTTCTAATTTATACTGCACCCATCCGGTGCATGGCTTTTGTCTCGTGAAATGTACGATGCAAATGAGATCAGCGCAGAAAAATACGTGCGTCTGATCATCAAGATTGTCAGATTAACAAGTTGGCCATTGTTTCGATCATTAAGATTGAAGTCATGAAAACTAAATAGACCCCACTCTCCAGTCAATCAAGATACTCACTTTTTATGATCTAAGTCCACAAATTATAGAAAAAGCATGAGAAAATGTGCACAAAACAAAATGCGGATTGCATTATTGTCAAATCATTGGCTCCCCGGACAAAATTGCGTTCCCAGTCCAAAGCAATTCCAAATAGATTTTTCCTTTTTTCTTTGGTTGAAAACAAACGAGAAATGAAAGGGAAGCTTTACCAGTTTGAGGGTATCAAGATAGGCCCTCGCGGCACAAGTTGCAGACCATCCCATCCTTCAAAATGCGTAACCCCCCAAAAAATCAAATCGTGAAAATGGAAAAGAAGAAGAAAATGAAAGAGTTTCTTGGCAAGTTATTGATGCTATAATAAAAATTAAAAGAAAAATGTTCCCTTGTCGAGTTTTCCCTCTCTCTGGGATGTGTCCTGGGGGGAAAAGCACACCGAGATTTTGTATGAGATAAAGAAGAAGTTACGTCAACGTGACTTCGGTCCCGGGGGGGGGGGGGTGACTCGGTCCAATGCCAATGCCATTGTCCGGTAGAAACCGCGGAAGTTGAAAAAGCGTGGCCGATTTTGTTGGGAAATTAGGAGGAAATTAAGCAGTAACAGCCTTGTTTTTACCGCTTCATAATTCATCATTATCGGTTTAATTCGCTGGCACCCTGCGTATGAGAGTTATTTCCTTCCGTTTTTGTCTTTTATCCTAGTTCTAGTTGGTAACAAACTAAACTAACTCCCTCTCCATTAGTTTTTAGCTCATCCGAAGACAGAACCCTGTGAACGTTAATTTGTATCTCGGCCCATGATGACTGTATAATGTGTAACGAATACGAACTTGAAGTTGGGCTCAGGGAACAAGCAACCCGCTGTGCTGCACTCGATGGCTCTTTTTATGCTTTTACTCTTATATATATCAGGATTGAATGCCCCTAAATTCCCTATAATTTGCTTCTTTTACATTCCACCTCCCTAAAATTTTAGTTTAGATTCCAAGACTCTCATGATTTCTAATTTTAATATTTGAGTCCTAATTATTTAATTTAATTGGTAGAAACTAGTCTATTAATTCTATGATTCAATTTCATTTTTAAGAATTTTTAAAAAATTTAAATATTATAAAATTCAATTTTTTTTGATTTATTATGATTATTTTTCTTTTTTCTTGAAGCTATTCTAAAATTGATTATGTTTGAATTTTTGTATAGGATTCGATTCTTAAATTTTTATAATATATATATATATGTTATTTTGGATATTTTCCAATATATAGATTAATGGAATCCTAAATAGTGTGAATTAAAACCATAAAAAGGTAGGATGCAGAAGAAGTAAACCACATAAAGTCAGCTGCATTTAATCTTTTTATTCACGGCATGGTTTTTTGGCTTATTTTCCTTTGCATCGTCTGTTGGCCTCCGAAGGCTTTAAAAGCTGGCATTCTCGATTTTAGAACCTTTCTTTAGTTTTAAAGTTCCGTAAAAATTAAGAATTAAATTATAAATTTAAAATTAAGAATTTAAGTAACTTTATTAATGATAGCTTAGATCCTTCCTTTTACTCGGACTATCAGGCCGAGCCACGCTTTCAAGAGCTCTAAGGATAGCGAGTTGATTGCTTGGAATGTACGTGTGTGTCTCATACGGTCGAGCACGGGGTTGGCCTGCGTAGTATTTTAGCCAGAGCTCTCTTCCCCGGCAAATGAAAGTAAGGCTTTCTATGATCCTATCCCATGGGCCTCCGTGGCTTGACATGTTCGGTGACAAAAGCATTCAGAAGACGGGTGCAATTTCTCGTCTGTTGAACGGTGTCCTCTCATTCCACTTTCTTATCAAACATATCGACGCCGGTGACTGAGGAATGAGAATTGTGCCTGACGGTCAGGTGCAGAACTGTTACGTTTTTTTCTTTATGGATCAACTGATTACAGAATCGTCCGTAATTTAGGCTAAGAAATAGGAAACATTTACACCCACCACAGCAGTGCGGTTGGACATCTCGCCGTTTTCATTACATATCTGCCTGCCCAAGATAAAACTTTGCTTTTAAATTCCCAATTCCACGACATCCATATACATGGATACCCAACAATTTACCGAGACAAGGCAGATATCAAAATCAAGTGCAACTACATTAAAAAAATATCCGTACGTGACAAGGAACGAATCAATGATGTCTTGCAGTGCATGTTGTGACGGAATCCCACGTCGGAAAGAAGAAAGAGATCTTTGGGCTTTATAAGCGTGAGCGTTGTACACTCCAATAGGTTAGCATTTTGGGGAGAGGGTAATGGCCCCGTGACAAGTGGTATAAGAGCCGGCCCGTCCCAAATCTGATGTCCACCGCCGAATGCTCTAGGCCCAATGGTAGGGGAAATAGGTAGGAGGGACCGATTCCATCGATCCATGACAAGGACGTCGATGGAATCGGTGGGGGAGAATGTGACGGAATCCCACATCGGAAAGGAGAAGGGGATCTTTGGGCCTTATAAGCGTGGACGCTGCACACCCCAATAGGTTAGCCTTTTGGGGAGAGGGTAATAGCCCCGTAACAATGTGTACTAGAGGTATACAATGGCTAAAATGAGAACTCTCTACTTTTCCTCTGAGAAGAGATGGTCCTTACTAATTCAGGCATACATTAGTGCAACGTCTCAGAAATCCGTGACAAATAAGCTAAGAACGCTTCTCTCTGTAGATGTGTACAGCGTAAATGTCACGAAATGGTTGAATTGCAAGAATCCCGTCAATCTGACCCAAGTTTTATAAAAGAGATGATATATCAATCTCTACTTTTACCATGACACTGCATCTATCTCTGCTTGGGCGCTACGGTACAACTCCAGCCTCTTCACAAGGGAGGTACGCCGCTGCATGATTGCTGGATCCTCGTCCAGCAGAGAACCCAACTGTTTTGTCTGTAGAAATGAAATGACAGGTAATTAACATCACCTACATTCTCTGTTTGAGATTGAGAGAGAGAGAGAGAGAGAGAGAGAGAGAGAGAGAGGGACTGGAATCTTCACCTCCTTCCTACCCAACTCTGTAAAGAAATAATCAAGCAAACTGCGTTTTGCTTCACGCACTTGACAAAAGACAACAGACTTTGGAATAGAGTTTCTCAGACTTGCACAGACCATGTTGACATACGATAGCACATTGCTCCCTGTTCATTGAAAGAATTGTAAAGAGAAATCAGATATCACAATTGTGGTTATTTTTTCCTTTTATGTTACTCACTTTAACTAGCAGAGGAAGAAGCCACAAAAAAGATTCAAATGCATAACCTCAAAGTCCACAAACAGAGGAAGAGATCATTGCTGAAAAGTTTCTGATTAAGCCAGTGCAATGCAACCCCTTAAGAGGTGTCTCAATCCTTTTTGTTTAGCATTTTGCACATTCATCAAATGTTTTGCAACTATATAGGCACAAACTACACAGGCACTTTAGCCACTTACCAATTCGTCTAAGATAGGCATCTGTATATCTATCAAAAATTGAATGTGTTGGGTTTCCACCCTTTTCAATATCCTGAGGAAGCTTCCGGAAAAACTCGACTGTCAGGTAATGACACTCCATATCCACTAGCTGTAAAGTTGCTCGCTTACTTTCTTCCCTCATTCTCTCCAATGAGTCAACAGCAGCAGCATTAACTTCCACTCTCAACGTGGGATACTGCTTCAGTTCCTACATGCAACAAAAAGACCAACAATTTAGAAGTGAAAAATCAGCTCAGCTTAAAATTCAGCTATTATCAGTAATGTCTTACAAAACAAATTCCTGGAATATTTCCAAAACTGTTGTCCACGACAGATGTTCACAAAGGATGACATCTCTTAATGATTGTAATAGGCTACCATCAACAAATATCCTGAATGCAGTGTTCTAAGGACACCTATAGTCTTGGAATCCCATCAACATTCATATGACAAAAAAAATTCCACATACAACCATTTCAATGTCATTAGCATAGCATGGGCAAGAACTTACAAGGGTCACCCCAATAGACTTGTGAACCAGTTCCTTCAATATAGCATGAACCTGCAATCACAGCAACAAGATGATATAAGACGGGTAGCCCGAGACTTCATGGACTGAAGGGATAAAGAGAAGCCCAAAGGCATATTCTAGAGACTTGGTCCCTAAGTGTTTTAAAAGATTATTCTAGAATATTTGGTCATCAAGTATTTTTTACTAGGCAAATGTTTAATAACTTGATTTACTTTCCTTTTTATCTTTGCTTGGTCACTAAGTCTACTTGGCCATCAAGTTTATTTAGTCACCAAATATTATAAATAAACTTGTCAGTTTGAAGGTTAAATCATTCATAAAAAATTATCAATTTTAGATAAAAACTGTCTTTCTCATCATCTTTCTCTTTGAGAAATTTCATTTTCTAAAGTTTAATCGTATATTAGCCTTGTTATTACAAAATGTTGCCTCACAAGGACAACCACTTTCTAAGAAATAAATTTTTGTTAAACAAAAAGGTCAAAATTTTGTTTACAAAACCATGATTAAACAAAAGCATATGAAACACAAACCTGTGCTCAGAAAGAATTTATATGAAAAGAGAGATCAACTTTAAACTTCATCAAAGATTAAGACAGAAATAGTGGAAAGAAGTCAACAGGATCACACCCATGATAGCCAATTCGGTCTGGGTGCAAAAAGATGACTGGACAAAGGATGAGAAGAAAGTGGGAAAATACACAGCACGCAAGTGAAATTATAGTCTGACCAAAGAAGGTGACAAAACACTCAATTCAGTCATATTGTGCAGAGTCCCCTTGCTGTAACTCCACCGTATTCATAACCAAAGCAGCAAAATGACTTACCGCATCTACAGCTGCCTCAGCAGGACCTCTGATTTGGACCAAAGTAGATTCAATAAGGCGGCGATAACCTTGTTCAGGAGCAATTAGATGGGGTTGATATCCATCAGCTTCAGTTATTAACTTCCGTACGTTGTCCATGGAAAGGTGTTTGTCGAATTGCAGCCTCTTCAAAGCCGCAGGCAATTGATTATCAAACACAGTATAGATTTTATCACCACCGGGACGTCTGCAGGATCAATCGTTATCAAATCAAAGGTTACCGTGGACAAACAATGAGAAGAAGAGTAATTTTAGTTGTGTAAAAGGACAGCAGAACACAAAAAAAAAAAAAAAACGTACATGCCATCAAGATGCTCTTTGAATATTTGATCAAAAGATCGGCAGATTTCCATTATCATGTATAACTTTCCCTGTATATAAATGATAATAACAAGTCAACAATCCTTCAAAAAACATCAGTAGATTCAAAAGGTGGAAGCCAATACTGCCAAAGGGGAAAAAAAAGCCACATTGGCCATCATAATGTTGATAAACATACAATGGAATAGGGGCAAAATAAAAGCTTACACCAGCATCAGTAGCAACAGGTTTCCCAATACGGCTCAGTTCTGCTTCTAACTCGCCAATAGTCTTGCTAATAAGAGACTGAAGGCCAGGGATGCGAGACTTGATGACTTGTTCCAGATGCTGAAAATTTAACCATATTTACTGGGTTAGTCTCATATGTCAAACAGCCATGTTAATTTTCAGGACTATGGCCAAAAAAAATCTTGAAAAACCAGAGAGGAAGACAGGTTTTTTAATTTTTTTTTTGTCTCTGTGTGTGTACACACACGAGTGTGAGTGTGTGTGTGGGGGGGGGGAGGGTTCATTCATAAACTTAATATGTAAGTGTGCGAAAGACTATATGAGACATGTTTCTCAGTAATATCACAGCATACCTTAGAAAGAACCTTTCCTAAGTACTCAGAACCCATCCTGTTAGCAAGATGCCTATACTCTGAGGAATTTTGGAAATATTCTCGCTCTCTACGTCGAGCAGCAATCATATCCACGCTTTTGTTAATATCAGCTTGAGAGCGATTTACAACACCAATCCAAGGGTACTGTAGTTTATAGGCTTTTCCTTCTAGAATCTGAGAAAACCAAGATGTCAGGAAAATCTCTATCAAGTGAGATAAGGACAGTTTCATGTTTCAATAAAATCACAAAACAAGAAAAAGGAGCTTTTAACTGCAACAAATTCTGCATTCATTCTATAATTATATTATATCTAGTAATGACCCAAGCAAACAAGCAAGGTCATTGCAAGCATCAAGATAGAAGCTTTATCATATTGCTTACTGAAAAAGGGCAGATTTCTTGAGTCCATGAAGAAAATTTTTCTACAAGGAAACAACTTAGTCAGGTAAACCAATAAAAGCAAACTCACATCAACTGCATTAGTGCCTTGGTCCATAAGATCAATCTTTGTTAAGACTCCAAAAGTCCTCTCCCCTGAAATGATTGCCAGTAACATTGCAAATAATAAATAAATGTCAAAGGAAAAAATATAGCTGCCTTCACAAGTCATCTTGTTAAAACAAAGAAATCATCAAGCCTGAGATACTAAAATGCAAAATTTTCAAAATTTTCAAAGTTAAGAAGAATGGATAGATATTGCAATATAGTAAACAAACAAGAGGTTCTCTAGAAACCCAAGATTGAAAATCCAAAATATAAGTTTTACTGTATTGGAAATCCACCATATAACCTTGGCATCTTGTTGAAGTCACATCTTTAATTTGTCCCCCATCAGGGCATGAAGGCTGCTATTATATGGTTAATCCTATCAAAGTTAATTGCTAGTTCAATTCAGGAGAACAAAGACCAAAAAAAAAAAAAGGGACAGTTAGATGGTCTAATTCTAGCAGCTCATGCAAAAGAGAGATGGTAAAAGTAATTGATGACCATTTTGAGGAGATAGGTTCCACACCATTAACAGGGAATGAAAACACTAGCTGTTTCCACATTTTTTGATTTCAAGTTGACACTAATAATCACATCATCCATCCTATTTTGCATTTTGTGTTCAGCAACCTAATGGATCTTGTGTCTGCACTAATGAACATGGATCAATCTATTCCTTTTGGCTGCTAAGTATTTAGAGATAAAAAAAAATTCAGTCAAAGAAAAAGCTGTATAAAATCTACCTCTAGGATCAACTTCACGGGATATCTTAATAGCATCAGATGTAGCAAGATCCTGATTGGCAGGAGAAATTGCCAGAATAATACAGTTGGGCTGCAATAGTGGAAAACTAAATTTTAATGCATATTCTCTAGGAAAAAAATATGACTATTTGCAAGAAATATTTCCAGAAAAAGTGTTGATTGTCACCTTCTCAATATAAGACCGGACCATGTTCTCAATGTCCTGTACAACGCTGTCAGGTTGACCCTCTACAATGGCCAGGTGACATTTTTTCAATCATTCTTATAATAGATGATTTAATTAAAAAAAAAAGAAAAAGAAAAAAAGAAAAGAAAAACACCCATAAGTACCAATCCATGAGTTAAGTGACAAAATTGCTTACCAACAGCTACTTTGGTAAGACCAGGAAGATCAACCAATGTCAAGTTAACAACTGCAAAAGTGAACAGTCAGAGAGCTTGAAATAAAGAAAAAGATGCAAACAATCCCAAAGTCGAGCCAAAAATAATCTTGCTTTGCATTCAGCTAGAAAACACAGAAAAATTTTGAGCACCACAAAGATGAAATAATGTTAATTAGAACACCACAGCTATTTCAGTCAATTTTTAAAAGCAAAGAATGTCAAATCTGTCAGTGAAAAGATGATATTGAAAACCCATACGGCAGATATCAGCATAAAAAATAATAATAATAAAGTTTGGAAGCCCAGTGAACATTGATAAATGATTTAAAACTCCCTGAGTCATTGCTGCTTAAATGACATTATTCAAATGATTAATTCACATTGAACTAGAGCCAACACCATATCCACAGTAAGAAGTTAAATCCAGTAACATCTCACCATTAGGGGAAAAGATACTAAGGTGGATTGGAACACTAGAGATTTGTTTGGTGCGGCCAGTCTCTCGATCAGTCTCATCAGCAATCTCTCGCCTCACAGCAGCTACATGACAGAAATGTGATCAGGAATTGATGTGTAGAAAGAAATATCCACCTAACGTAACTGCAGAAACTACACCCATAAAATACAACAAACTAAAATGCATTGTATGTTCTACCAAAACTGACAATTATCTGCTGATAATTAGAAGAAAACCAAAAATGTTTTTCTTATCAACATCATACCAAAATCAGTGAATCTCTTTCTGGGGAGGTGCATAAACTCTGCATATTCTCTTCCTTCGTCAACCCTATGAAGCTGCAGGACAAGAGGACGTCGTGTAACAATCCCTGCAATAAAAGCACTTGAACCATTTCAAGTTCTGAAGGAAGCACAGACTATCTAAGAAAATAATTTCTGCAATGCCTGGATTTGAAGGTGAAAACAAATTGACAGAATTAAGATACCTGCCCCACGAGGCAAGAAATCCTTTCCAACAATGCTTTCCAGCACTGAAGACTTTCCAGAGCTCTGTAAACCACGGGTAACATCTAAATGATCATATAGAACTCTTTCTAACAAAAGAACAAAACAGTAACTGAAAAAAGTGACTGCACGTTTTGTTTGTTACGGTCGTGAAGCTATTCTTAATTCCCCATCAGAAACCATCAAAACCCTACATCCTAATATCACCAATCCTTTGGGGAAAATGAAGAGAACCCAATATTAAACCTGATTTAGATAAATGCATACAGAAGGTAAAAGTCAACTGCTAAAACTTTTTTGAGAAAAAAGAGATGGGAAAACACAATACTACCAACAAATCTAGGAAATAAAATTAAGCTGGCCATCGGAAAGTCCAAACTAAAAAAGTTCATCTATCAATTCAGTTTTGATTAAGTTGGTGAGAACCATAAAAGATCTAAGCACGAAATCTAGATTAATGAAAACAAGATTTTAAGATCCAGCAAGAAGCCTCCAATAGAGAGATCACCAAACCAAAGCTGATAGAGAAATATGAACAAAATAAATAAATAATAAAAATGATACAAGATGATAGTATATGGATAGAGGAGGGAGGGGCGGGGGACCTGTCCACCAACGACGGCAATGGCGGGTAATGCGTCCCACAGAGTGGGCAAAGCGCTCTCCTCTCCGTGATCGCCGAGGGCCGTGCACGCCCTCTGTAACTTGTTCACCAGCGTTATCAAATTCTCCATTCTCCGTCAACAAAGATGCCGATCGGCCGGCCAAATAGGTGGCAGGAGTCGGCAAGTGAAACTCCGGATCCGCCTGTTCGCCTACGAGAAGATTCTTCGTTTTCCTCTTTTCTCTTCTTTTTTTCCTCTCTTTTCCCTCTTTTCTCGTTGGTCAGAGAGAGAGAGAGAACGGGGCTGTAGTGAAACGGAAAAACAGAGGCTGAGAGGTTGGCGAGCAAACCGCGCAAAATTAAAAAGAAACGTAAAATATATATATATATATATAAATATAATAAAACAAATCAGAGGTCAGTTGAGGGAAGGAGAAAGACCTCCGAAACTTTCCAACGAATATGTCTGCCATCCTATACATTTACCATAATATCCTTCTTCTTTTGGACGAGAAGGCGAAGATAAAGATGGGCAAAAGTGTCTATTTGCTGACATAAACCTCTGAGTCAAATCAAATTTCGTTGAAAAAACACATAAAGAAAAAAAAGTTTCTGATTCATAGTCACCCCGTTAATGCTTTATTGTTATACCCGATTTTTTTACTCATAGAAATTGAAAAAGAAAGCAATAAGAGTTATGAACTTAAATATTACCAGCACTTGAAGATTTCGGCAACATTTTATTTATTTATTTATTGATAGCGTTGGAAACGAAATGTTTTTGAATTGACGCGTTTTGGAGAGCCTACGCGGGGCTGGAGAGAAGCAGGACGCGGTCCAATCGCACCAAAAACCAATTAGAAAAACTCGAAAGAGAATACCGCAACCGCGCCACCCATTTTCTCGTTTTTTATGGCAACTTGATTGGCTCGTGGATTTGGTCGCAAACTATACAAGACGGCAACATTTTGGGATCATTTTACTTGAATAACACATTTGACAAATTTTCAATTTATATTCACCTCAATGGCCCAATCTTAACACTTTTTTTAATTAATTTTTGCTAAAATTCAAAATTTTAAATGATTTTAATGCCATTAAATTATAACTTGTTTTTTGTTTTCATGTATTGTTTAATTAAGGACTTTTTTGGTGGTTAAGTTTAATTAAAGACTTAACCTATCATTTACTTGATATAATTAGATGTAGAATATAAACATTATGGTGAAATAATTAATACTAAAAAAAAGAAAAAGATGACACTTTACTCCTTTTTTTTTACTCTTTTTCTTTCTAGGAAAAAAATTCGTGATTTTCAATTTTTTTAATAATGTCACTATAAAATGCTCATATTCAATTTCCCCTTTTCATTAGAGATACTCACCAAGGAGAACATATGGTTAGATTTGGTTAAGTTAAGTTAGTGCAAAGGCCCAATTATAAAGGTTTAGGCTAAATTCAGTCATAAGAACATACAATTAAGAATTGATAGTGAGTTTCAATTTAGTACTTTAACGATCAAGTCACTAGAGGGTTTAAAGTTTTCAAGTATGGGGGATAGAGAGAGAGTCATTCCCTTTCACGAGTGTTGGTATGACCTACACATATATTGTTGGATTGGTCAAAATGAGTGGGATTTAATGGTGATATAACAAATGTGTAGTCATTCCCTTACATAGGGCTTAAGGGAGATTGTATGAACCCATTGATGCAGTCTTATGGACTTATCTTAAGGTGGCCTATGGTTGTTTATTCATCTCTTTATCACTTGCCCCTTTAAAAAAGGACCAGGCACAATGCTTAGATTATTTTTGAGAAATTTCATTTTTGAATTTTCGAATGACCATATAGTCAAGTGGTTGTATTCTTAATGATGATGTTTGCTTGCCAATAGTCACCTTAGGGGGTATGTTAATACCTTTACATTGTTGCTTAGTATCCCTTCATGGTGGTGTTTGTTTTCTACTTTCTTTTACAATTTTTAATAGGCCCTTACATGGTTCGTATGAAACAAACCATAACTTGCCTTTTTAAGGTTATACACAATGTACCATTAAGTATTTTAAGTCATGCATGTCTTATAAGGATTTAATGGTGATGCATCAAATGCTCTTAAAAGGGAACAAGGTGTACTCTCTCATTGATTAAGAAAGAATGTGTAAACCTGCCCAAGGTTGTATAACCATATCACTCGAGGGTTTTCAAGCAACCAGTATTTGTCTTACTTTGTCTCCTACTATCACGGAATTCTTAGAGTACTACGTTTTACCTCTAGGGCACATTACTCTAAATAGTTGGTGCATTGTTCATGGGATGTTTGTCCTGGTGATGCAAGTTGGTTTACATCCAACCAACTAGGCTCTAGTCAAAATGTTATAGGTTTCTACCATTATGAATAAGAGTTGTCATGAATACTTTGTAATTAAGGGCAAACAATGATTAAATTGGAGTTTTTATAGGCTTCCTTAAGATAAGATGAAGGATTACAAGAGACGTTTTGTTTTTATTTGACTAACTCTTGGCATGGTTTTCTATGAGTGGCGTTTGACTTGATCTAAGCCCCTATTCCTTACCTTTATGATTGAGGATTTCACATTTATTAATTCATGGAAGTGGTTGAGGGAGTACTATGAAAGAGATGCGATTATTGCGAATGTTGGAGCACATAACCTTAAGTGGTTAGTGGCTTTGTTTTGTGGCAGTATGTCAAATGTTGTTATTTGAGTTAGGTCAAAAGTGGATATTACAATAAAGGTGGATGTCATAACAGAGGGCAAAGGTGCCAATATCAAAGCTTGTTTTTGCTAAGAGGGAAAAAAAAGAAAGCATTTATGTCAGAAGAACTCATGGTTGTGAGTGCTATTAGCAAGGGTGATAATAATGTTCCATGTCCTTATTTTTGCCATCTCTTTTTACCTGTACCCTTTTGAGATTTAAGAGCAGTCTTCTAACACTCATGTGAGCCAATGACATTCCTATATGGACTCTTCATCAAACTATATTAAGGTGTTTTCTTTACTTACTGTTAATAATTCACCTATAGCTATACCCTTATCTTTTTTGCTTAAATTCTTGGAACCTTTTGATGTGGGCATAAAGGTGACTTCTTCTTCTACTATGAGTATTTTATTGATGCATTAATTTTTCCCAAACACTATTATCAAGACTTTTTGAGTTGAATTCGTGACTCATGCACTTCTTTGTTTGTCATTTGAGATAACACCTTTATGCAATTTGATAATAAGCTACCTATCACCCCATTTATTGTAATTCCTATAAATTATAAGGTACAATTTTGGTCTTATCCGTTTAATTTATGTAATAAGGCCGAGTATGCATAATGTTAACTCTTAAATGCTATGATAATGTTGCTAAAGGTTTGCCAAGATTTAGAGAAGAAATTAGGTAGACTAAGGCCCACCTTTCTAAGACAAGTTTAAGTTTGAAAAGACATAACATTCAAGTTAAGTCCTTGTCTTAAGGTTTGAAGTAAGCTCATTCTTTACTAAAAAATTTTAAAAACTGAATGAGACCTAAACCATGGCATAAAAGGCTAAGGAGGCAAAACTAGTATCAGGCAACTTATAGAATTCTAAGGCTTATTATAACCAATTAGAATAAAAGCTAGAGTCAACCCACAAAGTGGTAGAGGTACACTGTTATTTGAAGGTGGTTAGCGCTTTGTCTTCCCAATGTGACCTTTCTAATCGCGTTAAGGCTTTAAAGAAAAAGATTGAAGAGCATGCTCAAGAGATTTCTAGAGGTAAGTCTTAGGTAAATACAAACATCAAGTCCTCAATATGGCCAGAAAGCCAATAGTGACACACTTTGAGATACTTACAATGTCTTATGGGCTGGTGAAGATAGCTTCTAAGAATGACTTATCTTTCTTTGATCCTTCAAATGTGCTTATTGTGGACTATTAGTTTTGGTTTCCTTTCCTATTACATTTTCCATAATTTCTTTATTTTTTTGTTTTATTTGAATAATTTTTGTAATGTGTATATTAATGAATAAAAGTATGATTTTTTTTTTATTCCTATTTGGCTTTCTTTTCCAATATACCCCTTATGATTTTTTTTTTATTCCTATTTGGCTTTCTTTTCCAATATACCCCTTATGATTTTTTTTATTCCTATTTGGCTTTCTTTTCCAATATACCCCTTACAGGTTAAGACTGATATATATCTCCCTTTAACCTTATTGGTATTTTAGACATATTTAAAATTCAAAATGAACTGTCATATAACATTTACTTTCCTTTGTAAAATAAGCCAAGTGTGCTCTCATTGAGGTCATTGTTTAATTCCTTTTGATAGTTACTTTTTCAGATGTCATGTTATGATTAGTTTGTATCAACCATAGAGGAGGTTTTTTGCACTCTTTACTTTATTTTATCCTTTATAGTCATCTTACAATGAAAATACTTAGTGGTTTAAGTATGCATTTTGGTTCTTATCAAAGATTTACTCCTTCAGCAACTACTTTATCTCAAGGTCATTGCTCGATTTTTAAGAAATCTCTTATAGTGACAACTTTCTCTAGTCCCCTTATGTCTCACACTTACCCATCGCTTTGGTCATTTTGTCATTATCTGTAGTGTTTTTACTTAAAGACCTTTTCTCAAGTTAAATAAGGGTACCTTTAAACTAAAGTTTCATATATATTATGTATCCTATGTTATTATAAAATGGTCATACTCTTACTTGAGGAGAAGACTTATTCTCTACTAATAGTTATGTTATGCTCTTCATAAAGTAATTTTGTATTAATCTATAGTTGCCCATGCACTACTCCTTTCAAGAATTCTTGATTTTTAATTGATTTTTCCCTACTCAATTGAATCCTAATAATTAGTGATGACTAATTGGGCTTTTTGGTCTTTAGATGTAACATAACCCTTTCTCGTTGAAAGGTTTTGTGTTGGCCCATGTGTATATGATTAAGCAATTGTCGTCATTAAGCCTAGGATATTTTGGCTTAAGCCTGTTAATTGCTTTTAAGAGGTGTTAAAGGAGGTTGAAGGGAAGATGCCTCAATACCATAACCTCAGGCAAGAATTCTTCTTTTAAACTTTGTGTTGTAGTTGTTATTATAAAAGGTATTTGTCATTTTGTTGTTAGTGTTGTTTCTTATAACAAATTGACTCATTTTCCATAATCTTCCTATGGTTTTGTTTAAATTGGATGATGCTTTCATAGCCTTTGATGTCGTGTCATCTCAAACTTTACTCGTATTACTTCAAAGGGAGAGTCTTACAAAGGTTGTTCTTCTTGTGAAATTTGTCTCATCAAATAAAGGAGTTGCTAGGTTTAAAGTTGATTAGTGTTAATGAGGTCCTTTACCATGATGTCAACTTTTTGGTGGAATAACAAGGATATGTTCATGGAAAGCAAGCAACCTAATTGAGAGGTAAAAAGTGTCAAGCTCCCTTCAAGTAGAAATAATTATCGTGTAGTTCCTAATAAGTAAGGAGATGGTTACTAATACAACAAGTGTCTTCTCTCTTATTAATTAACTTGTTTACATGAAAATTACTCCTTTACCTTGCACAATAAAATATGCACATATTACTAAGGAAATTAGTTCTCTAGCTTTAAATAAAGTGTTGTCCAAACCTTTTGATTGTTTAGAGTTGATGGAAAATTTTTACACTTCAAGTGTGTTTCTTATAGATTTGGGTGGCCAAACCTTTATTGCTCTTAAATGCACCTTCAATAACTTCTTGTATTATTCTATTCTCGGAAAAGAAGACGTTGTTCTCTCATTGTACTTAATTCAGTTTGTTTGAGCATTTTAAACATTGAGCAAGACCCTAAGCATAATAAAGAGGACTTTAAGCATTACTTAATGGGTTTGAGGTCATTAGTGAAATAAGAAGACAATTGCCCATTTGTGGACTAAGTCAGAGAAGGAACATAGTCTTCATCAATAAGCTACTAGGAACATAGTATAGGAAAAGTTCAAGTCTGCTTCATTATTTTCTAAGTGTGAGGTCTTAGAGGCTCATTTGGCTAGTAAGCAAGGCCTTTGAGTGCCTATAAAGCAGAGTATAGTGGAAGAAAAAGGTAGAATTATGAAGTTAAAAGTGTCCCTCTAGTAAGACAAGGAGTAATTATAATAGTCAGAAGGGCTTACACATAAAAAGTTAAAAATAACCAAGAATTTTTATTTTTATGACTACAAAAATTTTTTTCATCTTAAAATTAAAATTTATGGGTTGTCAATTAATAATAGGTCAATAAAGGAGATTTTGCCCTTTCTTTATTTGTCCAATGCACCTAAAGGTGGTAAAATTAGATCATCTTATATCTACTAATTCACCATCAAGCTTGTCACTTATTGAGGCTTCTTAAAAAGGATTATAGAAGGGTTTGCCTTTTGCTAACACTAGTCTTAAGGTAGGTAGTCGTCACTAGAATATGGAGCACTTTATAAATAGGGCTTAATATGTGTGGTCCTTATGTTAGTTTTGTTTTACCTTACCAAAGGACCTATGCATGTGTTTTTGTTAGCTCCTAAATACATGTATCCATGACCCGTGACTTGTAACTTTTAAATTGAATAAAATTCTCTTGTGCTTGTTTACTCTCACTCTTTTATCTCTTTTTTTTTTTTTTTTTGAAGGGGCCCCTTTAGTTTATAAGAGACAGTTGAGGAGTCATTTCAATCATATGATAATTATTGTGTTTAGGAAGTTGAACAATATTTCTTAAGGAACTGTTGTGTTCTTTTGGTTTTCATGGCTATGTATAATGGTATTATAAGTGCAAGGTGGCTATATATTAGGCCTGCTAGTTAGAGCTTTTAAAAATAACTCAATTTTTTTCTCTTCGGTGCTATTTATAAAGATATTCTTATTCTATACCTAAATTATTATTGTCATCTTTTGGTAGTTAGTTGCCCAATAATTATATGCAAAATTGATCGATTGCTAAAAAGGTTTACCTTTTACCAATTTTATGCTGACGAGATCTACTTCTCACTATATTAGCCAACACAATACCATGTTAGGTAGTTTATGGGTAATGTCAATGTTAAAAGGGGATAAACCAACTTTGTCTCTTTCCTTAAGCACTATTGGTGCATTATAAGTGTAAAACTTAATTTATTCTCCTTAATAATTCTCTTGCGATAAATGACACATTACTTAAGGCTTGCACTTGTGTTAAATATGGACATTTAAAGAGGACTAAGGTCTAGTTGCAAGACCTACTTATGCAAGATTTGAATCTTAAAGGTGACAAGGTAGAAGTTGAGCTAAGTCGTTTATCCTCTCGTTACTTTTTTACCTAATTATGAATAGATAACATCGCCTAGTTATTAATTGTCATTATCATGTTAGAGGCTCCTTTTGATCCAAATTGTTAAATTATGGCGTTGGCCCTTTCATTGTACTTATAAGTTAGACATTTAAGTTGTAATATAACTTGTATTACACTATGTTGTAATATCTTTTTGAAAAATAAAATTTAATGTTGAATTACTTCTTGTAGTTTCTTATTTCACATTCTCATTTTTCATTTCATGCCTTTATTTTTGCATTGTGCTCACCTTATTTCTCATCCTTTTGCTTTCTTGTATTGTGCTTATCTCCCTTCTCACAACATTTCACATTATCTTTCTTTGCGCAAAAGGGCAAAGTATAGGGTTATAAGTAGTAACTTATTAAAGGAATATAAACTTTTATTGATAGTTTGCATAACAAATAACTTTTACATGTCTTGGAAAGACTTTTTACTAGTAGTAAGCTTTAGGAATTTTAGAATTCCAAGTATGAGGGATTAAGCTCTTAACCAACTCTTGTAAATGATAACTCTTAGGTATTGCCTCTTTGACACTCTTAAAGTGGACCTTCTAATTGGCAAAAAGTTTGCTCATCTTTTTGTCTCTTTTACTACCTTTACACTTCTATAACACTAAATTGTCCTTGCATAATCAATGCACTTTTGCTCTCTTGTTATAATACTATGTTATCTTCTTGTAGAATGAGACTATTCATATGAAACTTCTCGTATGCCTCATCTAAGAGGTCATGCTTGCTTTATAATTCTTCATCATTATCATCCTTGTAGAAGTACTACAACTTATAATTAGGTTTATCTATTTCAACTAGCATTTTTGCCTCTATAATTTTAAAAATATTTGAGTATTCAATTTAAATTCTAATATTCTTAAAGAATTTCCACGACTTATACTATTAAATATTAAATTAATATTTATTTTGTAGTATTTTATTATATTTTAGTAAAATTAGATTTTTAAAATGCATTCTCTTAACCAAATTACTTAACATCAATTTTTTTTTTTTACTTGAAAAACATTCCTTTAAAGTTAGCTCATGTAGTTAATTATAATAATATTATCAATTGAAATTTTAATTGTAACAAATATAAAAAAAATGAAAATTCTTCATTATTTAGGGTTTATTTTTTTATCAAAAAATAATTTATTTATATAAAATATTTACTAGAGAAAATTTTTTCAATAAAAATAAATTATTTTATATTATTTGATTATAATGCTAGAATTTATCAAAAAAAATATTTTCTCATATTTGGTGCACATATAAAAAATTGTAAATTTTTCTAAAATAGTGCAAATAATGATTTATGGTAAAATTAAAAGAAACACATATAAATGAAGGTTCATTTTTTCTTTAAATAACTAAAAAATTACAATTGTATCCATTCTCTAATAATTCAATGAAGCATATTTTACCTAATTACTCAAAGTTGCAATATAAATAAAATTAAGATATAAAAAGAATTAAGAAGGATAATAGAATTTAAAGTTAGTGTTTGAACATTAAGAGGTTAAAAAAAAATGACAAAGAAATTGATTCAAAATATAAAAAATATAAGGATTGAAAAATAATGATTTTAGTAAGGTAAGACAAAAAGGAAAAAAAATAATTTTTGAATTGAGAAATTCTCAAAATGGAAAAGGTAAACTACAAATAAAAAATAATGTTATCATAAGAAAAAAAAAGTAAAAAAACCTTAAAAACTAATCTAGAAATAAAAAATAATGTTACCGTGAGCAAAAAAAAAGTAAAAAAGCCTTAAAAACTAATCTAGAAAGAGATTGAAAGAGATAAAAGAAAGACAAAACTTAGGTGATTACCTTGTCACTTCTCTTTCCCTCTTATCTTATATTTCTCTGTTTTTTTTTTTCTTTGATAGTATGCTTCTTAAGATAAAAAATGATATGCACTTATTAAGAGATAAAATCATTTTTAGTAAAAACCTTAGCCTTTTCCAATTAACTTACAAAACATTTTTCATTGATTATGACTTTTTATTACACCTAATACTAAAAAGAGATGAAAAATATTTTTAAGAAAATATTTTACACAAAACAAATGGAGTTAATCATTCAATTTTAATTTTATTTAATTATTTAACACATGTCTAAAATTAAAAATTCTTAAAATAATTATAATAAATAACTAAATAAATTTTAATTTCACTTAGTTATTTTTTCTAAATTTATTTTAAAAATAAATTAGTTTAATTAATTGTTATTAAAAATATAACTTGAAATTTTTTATTTTTACACTTTTTATTAGATATTTAAAATTTGTACAATATATAAGTCTAAATCTAATATATTAGTAATGTTAAAATTAAGAAAAAATTGATGATTCTTAGCAATTTTTTTAAGAGTAATGACATTTACTTAATTTTAAAATTTTTTAGTAAATTTTCTTAGTTTATAACAATTTATATTATTTTAGAGTTAATTTGTAGTATTTTTTAATATTTTAATAAAATTAAAATTTTAATGTATATTAATTATTTTTTTCACACTATAAAATTAAATATGTTTAATTGATATATATATTTTTTTCTATCAAATTACTTAATTTAATATATTAATTTTTTATATTTATATTTTATTTTTAAAATTAATAGTTACAGTTAATTATAATAATATTATTAATTAAAATTTTGATTATAATTTTAGTTATGATGAGTTTATTTTAATTTTTAGTTAGTTATTAAATTTTAATTTCATCTAATTTTTTTAATATAAATATAACTTTAAAAATTAAAAATTTTTAAATTAACTAGATACTAGTTATATTTAATAATTAAATTAATTTTAATTTTATTTAATTATTTTTTAAAAAATATAAATTAAAAATAAATTAATTTAATTGATTATTATAAAAAATAACTTAAATTTTATTATTTTAATATTTTTTAAATATTTAAAACTTATATAATATGCAAAGTTAAATTTAATATATGTAATATATGAATTATGTTAATATTAATATTAAAATTTTGAGTTCAACAATATAGACACAAAAATAATAGACTCCAATAAAAGTAAATAAATTTTATATTATAAATAAAACTTATATTTTCCACTCGGTGATCAAACAACAAGAATCCGTTGGGAAGGGCTAGTCTGACTCACAGACACGGAGCTTGTCCGATTCACGGTCACGGACGGCTCGCTTTTCCTTCTGACATTTTCAGCTTCTGCCGTCAAAGATTCTCCTCTTTAGCCATGGTCGATTGATTGATTGGTGATCGTTGCCGTCCAACTGTTCTTTGCCACGTGGCTGGATTCGTGATCTGGTGGCTAAACAGAAGCCACGACAGGTCGCTGGACCTTTATTTATTTCAAAGTATGCGTCGCTAAAGTCCGCCCTTCTACGCCTTTGTCTCGTTCTTCTTCTCCTTGTTCTTTTTCTTTTTTTTTTTTTTTTGTTTTTTAAATTGTTGGAAAAAAGTAGCTCAGCTCTGCTCTACTTCTGATTCTACCGATTATTTTCTGCGTCTTAAAGCAATCTTCTCATTCTGGTTCATCGGTGAGATCATCGGAAACCGACATTTTCTTTTCTGAGCCCAATTGAATAATTACACTGGTAAAAGAATTTCCTGTCAGTAGAACGATTTATTTGGGATTTGTGCAGAAACTTTGTTCCTTCATCGATGTTTTTTGGCTTGTTTGTTTGTTTTGTTTTGTTTTGATTGGGAGGTAAAAGATCCTCTTTAGCTCCAAAATTGAGTAATTCACTGTGAATTTCTGTTTTGTTTTATATATAATTTTTATTTTATTTTATTTTATTTTTTAATATTTCCATCCGTTTAAATGCTAGCCAAGAGATCTGGTTAATCCTTGAGTCGTCCTTGTTAGTCTAAAAGATCCCGCAGAATGGTGGAAGATTGAGTTCGTGTTGGTATATTTTCTTACCATGCGTAATCGGCCATTTCTTGTTTTTAACGATTTTAGGTTGGGCTTTGAAGGGCAGTAATAGTTTGAGGCTGCGATTTTTCCACTGTGATTCTGCTTCCGGGATTCTCAATTACAATGTGATGGGCTGCTACTCCTCGAAAGAAGCTAAACCCGTGCAAGAACCTGTCTCCGTGAATTTCAGTGCTCTTGCTGCGCAAACAACCTGTAAGTTTGGCACCTTTATACATTGATCCATTTCTTGCCGATGGATGGTTCAATCCAATGTCAACCACTTGGTTTTGCTTAGTCTCTATTGCTATTGTCTTCGCTTATTCTGGACTAATGGGAGCCCAGAACTGAAATTCTGTGATTGTGGTTGGCAGTTAATGTGAATGAGGTGCAGTCCTTGTATGAACTTTATAATAAACTAAGCAGTTCCATAGTTCAAGATGGGGTTATACAGAAGGTAATTTATCTCCTCCGAGTCATCGTGTAAACCCTCTGCTTTAAGTTACTTTCATGGATTTCATTAAAATGCCACTATTTCATCAAATGGACAGGAAGATCTGCAATTTGCCCTTTTCAGAAACAGCAAGAAGCAGAACCTATTTGTAGACAGGGTATTTGTTATTGGATCTCATGTTATTTTGTAAATTGCAATACAGCAAATCTTGTTCTCGCTTTATATAAGAATTTATAATACATGCTTATATCAACGATGGTTCTTTCCCTGATTGTTTCTCGAAAGTAAAGCATCTTGTACCTTATCAATCTCTTTGCAGATATTTGATCTTTTTGATGTCAACCGCAATGGGCATATCGAGTTTGGAGAATTTGTCCAATCATTGAGCGTGTTTCACCCCAAAACTTCTCAACAAATAAAAACTAAATGTAAGAAACCGACATTTGTGATAGATAGTTCTGCTCTATTCATTTCCCTTGGAATGATTCCCACCTCTCCCTCCATTGAAAGTGACCCAATTTCACTATGGCTAATAAAGTGGGTATGTTAATGGCAGATGCATTCAGATTGTATGATCTAAGGCACACTGGTTACATTGAGCGTGAGGAGGTAAGTTAAACTTTACCATTCCGATTGGATCTGATGACAATGCTTTACAGAGGAATTCAGCGCTTTAAACATTGCGATTGAGCATTTTCAGCTTTGATTTTCTTTGCTTCATTCTCACAATCACATTCATCAATTTTGAACATTGCTGAGGAAAAGCCAGCCTTTCATTTTGTGTTAAATCTCGAATCTTACTCCATGCTAAAAAGAGAGTTAACATTAGGAAAGTGCCTTGTGCACTATGTGCAAGCAAATACTGAAACTCTGTTTTATATAGCTGAAAGACATGGTGTTGGCTCTTTTCAATGAATCTGATCTGGCTCTATCTGATGAGGTTGTTGAAGCTATTGTGGATAAGGTATGCTGTTTTGCACTGCAGAAAAATCTCATGTTGATCATTCTGCTTTCCGGTTTTGGTGTCTATCCATGCTTTTCTTTTATGCAGACATTCAATGAGGCAGATACAAAAGCTGATGGTAAGATTGATCAGGAAGAGTGGGAAGAATATGTGGCCAGGAATCCAGGACTATTAAAGAACATGACTCTCCCTTATTTGATGTACACTCTAAACTCATTCCATCGATCATGTACTCTTCTAAATTAACCACCATAACAGGGTCCCTACGGTTGTGAATTGATGCCGAAATATGCTCACTATTTGAACTCTGTGGCTTGTTGTATTTTACTTGTTAGGCTTGTTTTCTCTTTCCACCATTTGTATTTGACTAAACATTTCGAGCTAAAATTTTAACTGTTTGATTTGCCATTACACGCATATAGTTAAATTCTCTTCATTTTATTTCTCACCTGCTCTTGTTTTTATAACTGTTTCCTGGATTTTGCTTTGTCACCTTAGGGACATCACTCTGGCATTTCCCAGCTTTGTGCTGAACGCACAAGAAGAGGAGTCACAATTGTAGTCTGAAAGCGGCTCTTCCTAGACGGCTACGTGGATTTTTCTGATGTTTTGACCATGGAATCAAGGACCCATTTGTTGGCCGCATCCCTTCTTTGGCAGGGGGCCTAATGGTGGAAAATTGCCAACCATTCTCATGCGCGGACAATCTGGGATGGGCGAGATGATCGGCCTACCAATGGCAGTCAAAGCCGTACTGGAGCATATTTCAGAATGGACGGCGGCAGAAACATGCCTCGGAAATCCTCCCCCAGCGGTCAATGGGACTAGCATTCATTTCAAATTACTACAAAAACTGAATTTACTAATTACGTTTTTTTTTTTAGCCACTCGGTTCTAAACGGAGTACAAGCTTGTGACCCTAAAGAAAGAGAGAGAATTCATGGATTGTCTTGCATGGATCTAGTTCTATGCCTTTTTGTTCTGTTTTTTGACCCCTGCTTGGCATCTGAATTTCTAATCGCATCGGTCCCACGTTGAATTTACCGCGAGATTAAGTTGACCATGGAGCTCTGCGGCATCTTGCAAAAAGATGATGAAATAGACCGCTAACTTGGCATACTGAATAGTGTGATTAAAGGCTATGTAAGGGACACTGCAAATTGCAAAAGATTCTAAAAAAAGGGAAGGAAGCAAAGTGCCTCTCACCAAACTCGTTCGACCGCTTGGGATCGAGAACTCGGACACTTGATTGGATTGGGTTATTCAATTGAGCCATTACTAGGTTGAAATTCGATAAAATTATCAAAATGGACAAAAAGATACGTTACTAAAATTCAAACCCTAACTCCGACTTTTTATATGAAACATCTTGTTCTAGCAACTCAACTAAATTTATTTCTTATCCGTCTCTTTTAAATGTATCACTTAAATAAATTTCATTTTTTTTTTATTTGCAAACATTTCAAAATTTCAACAAAATATTATTATAATTATTATTTTATTGTTGTTATTGGTGGTGGTGGTATTTAATTCTAGAATATAAGATTCTATATTATTTTGTCAAGAAAAAAAATAATTTTTCATGTTTTTTAAAAAAAAAATTTGTCTCATATTTTTATTATTATTTAAAATATAAATATAATATAATTTTAAAAGTCAAGATTGTATTAATACAAGTAAATGTAATATTTTTATTATATTTGAATTAAGTTATAGTAGATGATAATTTTTATATTTATTTTTATCTATTTTTACAATCAAAAAATATATTAATTATAAATATATTTAATAATAAAACATTAAATTGAAGTTCAACCAGTGACCATTAATTAAACTAATATCCAGATCCTATAACTGGAGCAATAATCAAGTCGCCAGCAATTTTATTAGCCTCGTCAGCGTATACAGAGACTAATGCTATTTAATATTAATTAATTAATGTATTCCATTTTCAACATTTTTCTTTTTTTTTAGCGTGTGTGTGTTTATGGGAAAACGAAAAGGAAAATTAAATTCCGAAAAAACCGGGGGAACATAATAAAAAGCCTTGAAATATGTCAAAAAAGAAAAGAAAAGAAAAGAAAAAAAAAAAGTCGCCTTGGACCGGAGTGTACTCCAAGTGCGAAGTACGAACGTTTCCACAGAATCAAATCTCCTTGATTAAAATGTCGGATTCTTGACCATTTAAATAAACAAAAAAAAGAAAAAGAAAAAGAAATTATTTCTTGGCAAGAAAGAAAAAGAAAATTACGGAAAAGTCAGGGCAAATCATCTCGACGCGCACCGCATAAAGCGCCGTCGGCGACACGTTCCTTCCCTCTCGACGGGTTTCTGGGCTCTTTCTCTGGTCGCTCTTTTCTTGCAATCCTAAAGGCCTAAAACTAAAACCTGCCGTTATCGTCTTCCCAAAATTAGTTAAAGGCCATCGGCGATTTTTTCTTTTTTCTTTTTTTTTTTTTTCACTTTTGTATTTTTTATTTTTATTTTTGGTTTGCTAAAACTGGAGCCCTATTTAACATCCTGTTCCTCGGAGCCGTTCTCTCCGGTTCTTCCCGTTTGGTAAGGATCCTCTTTCTTTTTCTGCTGCGCTTCATTGTCGATATTCTTGCTCTTTCTCTCTTGGTTTTTTTTTTTTTTTTTTTGGGAAATAATTGTTCGAATCGCTGCATTCAATCTCTAGCCCGAGAATTCCTGTAAACGTTTTAATGAATTAGCCCGAATTCGCCGTAGCTGGAGCTCCAATATCCAATCCGGTTGGTTTGATTTGGTTCTTCTTGCGGGGAGGGGTTCTTGTACATAATTTCTTAAGATTTGTATTTTGTTTTGAAGGGTTATTTGATCGTCTAGATGTTAATTAGATGGTCATTAACGGTACAAGAAATGCATAATCTTTTGTAAATTGTATAGTGGCGGGTATTGAATTGAAGTCCCTCGAAATCCAAATCAATTCTTAGGAAAAAAAAAAGAAAAAAAAGGAAAAGAAAGAAAGAACGAGAGAAAGATGTCTTCTGCTGGTGTTGCTATTACCCCAATTCAAAATGACCCCACGATTCCCACTAATTTCCTTGATGCCCATCCGGCATTGTTCTCCGATGAGTCCATTTTGATATATCTATCAGTTGGACGGTCTATGATGCCGATGCGTGTCTTGGAGTCTGATTCCATTGAATCTGTGAAGCTACGGATCCAGTCTTATAAAGGGTTTGTTGTAAAAAATCAAAAACTGGTCTATGGAGGCCGGGAGCTTTCGCGGAGCAATTCACTTGTCCGTGACTATGGCATTGCAGATGGGAATGTTCTGCATTTGGTTCTCAGGCTTTCTGATCTTCAGGTGATAAAAGTTAAGACTGCAAGTGGGAAAGAATTTACTTTATTTGTGGAGCGAGGGAGAGATGTTGGGTATGTGAAACAACGGGTTGCCAAGGAGGAGAAGAAGTTTGATGACCTTTATGAGCAGGAAGTTGTCTGTGATGGGGAGCCACTCGAAGATCAGAGGCTTATTGATGATATTCGCAAATATCATAATGATGCGGTTATACATTTGTTTGTGAGGAAATCTGCTAAAGTTCGGGCTAGGCCTGTGGAGAAAAATTTTGAGCTGTCTATTGTACCACCACCACGGAATGATGGAGAGAAAGCTAGACAGGATGGTGTTGGTGAAGAGAATGACAGGAGAAGTTTCAAGGTCAATAGAGAGATTGTACCAAGAAAGCCTCCTGATAGGGATTTCTTGTTGGAGCCAATTATTGTTAACCCCAAAATCAATTTGCCCTCTGTGATTCAGGATATGATAAATGCTACCATTGATGGATTAGACAGAGGAAATGATCCAATCAGGTCTATGGAGGGTACAGGAGGGGCTTATTTCATGCAAGGTCCTTCTGGGAAGAAATTTGTCTCTGTTTTTAAGCCAATTGATGAGGAACCAATGGCTGTTAACAATCCTCGAGGACTACCATTATCTCCTGATGGAGAGGGGTTGAAGAAGGGTACAAGAGTTGGTGAAGGAGCAATCAGGGAAGTTGCAGCTTACATTTTGGATCATCCAAAGATTGGATGTCGATCATTGTTTGGTGATGAGAAAGGCTTTTCTGGGGTTCCGCCTACAACTATAATCAAGTGCTTGCACAAACGATTTAACCACCCAAAGGATGTAACAATCAAGATTGGGTCCTTGCAGATGTTTATGGAGAATGATGGAAGTTGTGAGGATATGGGTCCTGGTGCCTTCCCAGTGAAGGAAGTTCATAAAATCTCTGTGTTGGACATGAGGATGGCAAACGCAGATAGGCATGCTGGGAATATTTTATTGAGCAAAGATGCTGAAAGTGGACAGATTGTGCTGATTCCAATTGATCATGGATACTGCCTGCCTCATAGTGTAAGTATTGCTTTATCATACATCATCAATAAATGTCTATTGAAATTTATCACTGTTGTTAAAGTATTTGTAATTTTAGTTGTTGCTAAAGTTATCAAAATTAATAACCAACACATTCTTGCAGTTTGAAGATTGCACATTTGATTGGCTCTATTGGCCTCAAGCTCGTCAACCTTTTGACTCAGATACTGTTGACTATATAAATTCACTGGATGCTGAAGCAGATATTGCCCTTCTGAAGTTTTACGGATGGGAGATGCCATTAGAATGTGCTCGCACACTTCGCATATCCACCATGCTGCTGAAGAAAGGGGTGGAGAGGGCCCTTACCCCTTACACCATTGGAAGCATAATGTGCAGAGAAACCTTAAAGGAGGAATCCTTGATTGAGGTGATTGTGCGAGAAGCAAAGGATTCTGTGCTTCCTGGCACTAGTGAGGCTGCCTTCCTAGAAAGTGTATCTAATATCATGGATCACCACCTCGACGAGATTGCTGCTTCTCTGCCTTGAAAGGGATGAATTCTGTCTGTCAACGTTGGACTGCATGATTTCGTACATACATAACTAGTACCTATGGGCATTTGGAATTTAGCAGGGCTTCTAAATTGTGCATTACATTTATCTGAAGAACAAGTTCTTTATTTGTTTGCATCCAAATTTCCATTCTTTTAAGACGATTGTTATAAGGCTATCTGGTTGAACTGAAGGTTTGATACCTTTCATCATGAATTGATCACAGGCATTGAAGACCAAACATATCTGTGTGTGTGTGTTCGTACATGCAGGCTTGAGCAAATTTGCTATGGTGTTTTGTTTTTTTTTTTTTTTCCTATATTTATAGCAGTCTTAAATTTTACCTTGTTCATGATTTCTCGCATAAAAAGGACTAATGTATGGAGTCATCCTCTTGTGGTGAAACTCAGCCAAACTTTAGAACAAAACTCGTTCAGAACCAGCAAGAAGCCTCCTTCTAGTGGCTAACGCCTGTGGAAATAGGCAGCGAAGAAGTTGGCTACAGCCACAAGTGAGACTCTCCTTATGCGGGAGATAGGCAGGGTGATTGTAAAGCTTAATGTCATGTTGCCACAGCGATGATTCAATGTAGGCGGCGAGTTTGGTCATGTGTTTGGAGGGAGTTACATTGACGGTTGTAGAGTCGTGCTTTCTCCTGGTTGTCTGATAAGCGAGAAATCAGATAACCTGCAGCTATAATGCCATTGAAAAACACTCGATGCTTCTTCCATTTATTTGATGTTGCTTAAGAATTTTAAAATCCAACGACCAGCGGCTAGAGTGATATCCCGTGATAAGAAAGACGGTTCTCTAGAAAAGATGGCTCTGCCCAGTTGAAACATATGTTTGTGGACCAGGACAGAGACAGCAGATATGGATTTAAAAGGCCTGGCTTGACTATCTTTAACGAAAAAGTGAGAAAAAAAAACCCATCGGGAAGCTGTTACCGCCTTAATCAGTACATATACTTAATGTTTCAGGCAAATATATGATTATCTTACAGTTCTAGTAACTGGCACAAATAGGAATTTGGATCCATTACCAACGTGCCCTTCAAACTATCTATGGCACTGAATTCAATTTGACATTACAAATTGAGGAAATACAATTTGGAAACAGGCTGAATAACGTCCTCAGAATGTTTATTCACAAATGAACAAAGCGTGGGCCTCCATTATCCATATATTAGAGAGATTCGTAGCCATTTTCAGAATCTGCTAATAATAGGAGTACAGATAAATGCAGCACACAAGCAGAAAGAGGGAGGGATGGGAAAACGGGGAAGAATCAAGGGCGAGTGGTAATGAAGCCTAGCTACAGAGATTGGGTATGCATGCCCCACCTTCTGGGTTCTGCTGTTCTTTCCATATCCGCCCTGTAACTCGCAGCTTTAACTCTTTCCTGTCCCCTCCAGAGAAAAAAAGTGCCATATTACGTTGTATAATGAGACCATCATGACTGTCCCTGACCTTCCTGTGGCTATCTCTTATGCTTCTAGGGGTTCCTTCCCAAATGAGTTTTCGGCCATATCCCCCTACCTCTAGGCTATAACTGTAATTTCGGGCTTCCGTCTCATCGCCCATAAATCGGAGGAATGTCATGTAAACAGGGGCCATCCCCAGCTGAAAAGCTTCAAAATGGAGGCAGAAGTACTGCCCAAAACTATGGAATACCTAATAAGAAAAGGGAAAAAAAGGAGAGATAGATCAACTGTATTGTTCAGTACTTGCTCTAACAGAAACCTGAACTTGAAGTTGTTAGTGAGATATAGGTACACCTTGGATTAAAAAAAATGAACGAAAGCCATGACTGCTCTGTGACTGCGAAATAGAAAATATACAGCATATTTGCGAACTCAATTTCTTCACGCAACATAAACATCAAGGCCCATTTTCAGTGAACTATTTTAACTAAGCAACCAACAGAATGCAGACAACATATAGCATGCCAAAACTACACAGTTTCTGGGATCATCCCTCACATAAACTGATTTTTTTCTCCATTTCAGTATCCAACTCCAGTTTCCCAGTATGCACATGAAATTTGAGTTATTTGCTACACAAATCCCCAAGCACTAAAAGAATCCAAAGAAACAACACAAAGGAGAGAAGAGTAAAAATGTTCTGAGCAACACTTTCGAGAAACTTTTCGTGTTACTTTCCAAGTTATAGTTAGTGCACCTATGCATGAATGCTTTTCAAACAAGATACAGCACACTTTTGACCACCCTGATCCAAACAAACCAGACAATTGCCTGAACAAACCGTATAAGTAGAGGGCTAATGGAACTCAAATTCAAGTCAAGACTTCACAGAGCCAAGAAACAAAGACGTCTTGCCTGACCCATTGAGCTCTAAATGCACTTTATTGTTGATATGTTAAGAACCTGTTAATCCATGCTATTCAGTTAAGTAAAATGTTCCTTTTTCTTTCTTTTATTATGTTTATTTATGATCCATTGAAGCAGAATATACAAGAAACTTTTAAGATAATGACATGGATAAATTCATTTGACAGACTTTTCACAATTTTATCAACTGGTGGCAGTACATTCATGTAGTTCCATTGAAGATTGACTGAGTGACATAAAAATCATATACTTACAGTTAGCATCCATGTTGCATTTTCCACTTCATGGGGATTGGACTTTACATAACGATGGTTAAAAGTACACCCTAAATGCATATCCACTTTGTGATCATCCCTCAAATGAGCAACGAGGAATGGGATATCCCCAATAGCAGCACATTCTGATCCAGCATATGGACAATTGTATGGCCTGAAGTTACATAGGGACTCATGTTTGAGCTTACTGTAGTAAGGAAAAATCTCCAAGCATCCAAGTGATGAGTATTTGCATGGCAATTCGAGTGATTCAGCCACTTTTTCCAAGGCAAGACATCTAATGTCACCAAGCTCCTGTCTACAGGTAGGACATCTGTTATGCACCATTGTTTTACAGGTTGAGCAAAGTGTATGCCCATTGTGACACTGCAGAGAAAAAAAGTCTGATAATTATCAGCCAAAATCTACTGTATAGAACAAATGGATAATGTCAGTGGAAAAATAGCAACAAAAAGTCATGAAAAACTGATGATGCTAGCCGTGTTTGATTGCATTCGTAAAGCTGACAAGCAGACACAGAGATAGTGGCTAAAGGCATCCCATTAATTTGAATTTCCAGAAAGCACCACATTCTTACAGACATTCCGCAACTCTTTCACCTTCTGAAATTTCATGTAACAAGTTTCCAGGATTATAACATTCATTTGTTTGGCACTTTTACATACATGTGATGCAAAACTAAATGAAGGCAAACAGCTGGCCCTGTGACTCTCTATATATATATATATATATATATGGAACTTCAAACAAAGACATTAATGCATGCTCCTAATCAATCAATCAATCCTAGAAGAAATGATGTTTATAACTCATTATAGTGACTAACATCAGAAGCTGCGAAGTATCTGACCACATTATGAAGAGGAAATGCAAAAAGAAAGAAAAAAAAAGAAAAAGAATGTGTAACATTTGAACACCAATCGCCTAAATCGTCTCCTTATAAAGTTAAAATGAGATACTAAATTCACACGCCTACAAATTGTAAGGATCCCAAAAAGAGAAAAATCTAAGCACCTTCTACCCCATAAACATCCCTGGAAGCCACGCCAACTGCACAAGCAACAGCAGTCGAATTCTCCGTAATCGGATCCAAATCAGCATAAAAGTTGCATAGAGAAAACTGAGTTCAAACCAAAAAGAGATCAACACCAAAGTGGCAACCGATCTTCCCAAATCCAATAAACAAAACCTTACAACAACGCAATAGCCATGAGCCCACAAAATTGCAATTGTAATAAATAAATAAAATCCACAAAACAAATTTCAATAACAAAGAACACCCCCTCCCCAAAAAAAAGGGAACCCATCAAAATAAATAAATAAAGAACGAACCTGATGAATAGGAGGGTACATAGAACTGGTACAAACGGGGCATTCGAGGAGCTCATGGACGCTGGTGGTGTGAATCGATGAAGAGAGAGTAATTCCGTTGGCATTATGGTCGTTGCCATTGCTGTGACGCTTTGATACAGAAGGGAATGGGTGGTGATGATTATGGTGGATCTCATCCTCATCCGTCAAATCTGAGGATGACACACATTCAATGCTATCCAGTTCCATCTTCATACAAACAATTTCCCCATAGCTATCAACACTTTCTGCAAAATACTCTCCGATGGGTCCTTGGAATTGATTCTTGCTTAGTTTCGAAAGCTGCAAAGCAGAATATATATATATATATATATATATATATATAAATTATCAAACAAACGATTGGGTTTGGGTGTTACACTGTTCCTTTCTTTTGTTCTTCTTTCTTGGACATAGATTAGGAATAGGCTCTTTTGATGTGCAAGTAATTGCAAATAAATTCGAATTTTGGGACGAAAGAAGAAAATTTTCAAACGCTGAAATATTAATTCCAGAGAAAATTTGGACGTACGAGATATTTCTAAAAATAATTTTTTGGTTAGAAATATTTACTGTTTTCATAATTCATAAAGAGATACTTTTCTTTATTAGTTATTAGCAATGATAATGTATTAATAATAATAATAATAACTAATTACCGAAAAAAAAACTCACTTTATTTTATTTCGTATTTATCTTAATTATTAAATATTTTTTATTACATATCGTGTATCCACCTTTATAAATTATGGGAAGGAATTGCTGTATAAATATAATAATGTGGGAATATCAAATTATTATGTCCAAACAAAAAAAAAAAAACTCAGGTATTGTTTTAACTAGAGCTACCGGCGGCCGCCCTGTTATTCTACATTTCTTCGATTTTTTTTTTTAATAGCTACTTACATTATTATTATTATTCAACCATGCTACTCAATTTCAAATATTAATTTTTTATTTGAATAATTTTTCTTCAAAATTGGTATTTGAAGTAGATTATAGTAGTATTATTAAATAAAATTTTTATTATAAATTTATTTATCATTGACATATAATAATAGAATTTACTTAACTTTTTAACTAATCATTCAATCTTAATTTTATTCAATTCCTTTAAGATAAATTTAAACTTAAAAATTTTTAAATTAATTAGCAAATTATTTATTATTAATAACTAACTCGATTTTAATTTTACTTAATTATTTTTTTTCAAATTTAAATCAAAAGCCAATTAATTAAATTAATTCTTTGAGAAAAAAAATACTTGCATAGTTGTATGTATTTAATTTTAAAATTATTTTAATAAACTCTCATAATTTATAATAATAATTAGTTTTTAATATTTATTAATATTTTAATAGATTTAAAATTTTAACATATATCTGATTTTTTTAATTTACTCAATTACAATTTAATATATATTATAATTTTTTTAATTTACATTAACAATTATTTGCATGTGTCTTAAATTCATACAAGACAAATACTCATAATTAAGAAAAATAGAAAAAAAAAATAACTTTTAAAAAATTAAAAAATAATCTTAAATTCCTTTATTTGTTTGATTAGAAAAGGAAAAAATAAAAAAATATTTCCAAATTTCTTTATTTTTCTTAAAAAGAAAAATTATTCATATTTTAAGTCTTTTTTTCTTTTTTCTTCTAATTTTTTTTAAATAATTATAATTTAAGTTTCATGTTATATTTTGCATTTAAATAAAATACAAGTAAAAATATATTTATTAATAAATATAATAAATTCACATATCATGTAAATTTAATACTAGTATAAATATATATTATTGAAATTGAAAACAAACTCAACTATTATCTTTTTGTCACATGGTCAATTAACATTTGTTTAATTTTAAAATTTTTTTAGTAAAGTTTTATAGTTTTTAATCTTTGACACTAAATTATTATGTGTTTATAATATTTTTTAGTATTTGAATATAATTACAATTTTAAAAAGAAAATTTTAGTTAAGTAGAATTGTATCTAACCACTTAGTAATTATCAAAAGTTTTATATAATAAAAAGAACATAAAAGAATTTGATAATTTATATTATTATGATTTCTAATTATTTAATTCACTTTAATAGTATTTTACATTAATTTTTATAAGTTTTTCTCCTTTGTATTTACAAAATTTGATTAATAAAGTCTTAATAGTTATCATCTTATCATGGTTTCACCTTCTTCTTCTTTTAATACTCCATCTTTATCTTTATCTTTTTTTTTTTTAAATCTTTCATCTTTATCATCTTTACCTTAAGAATTACAAATGAAAGATATCAAATATTTGTCTCATCCTTAGTTATATTTCATATATCATCAATATGAATTGATTAAATGAACTTTTTTTTAAATGGTACAAAAGCCTAAGCAATGACATGAAAGAAATATGTGTACATATGTAGATAAAGTTATTTTCAACACAATAACTAAACAAAATGGCTAGTTAATGATTATTCAAGAACATGATAACATCCTTTCATGGAAAGAGAGAGTTAGGAAGGTTATTAATATTCATCAAGATAATAAGAAGATGATTAAATAATGGGCAAAGAAATTTAGAAACATAAAATTCATTTAACTTCTTTATTTAAATACTAGAGATAATTTATATATATGATGTATTAAACATAATATTTCTTGGTTGAAGCAAAGACAAGAAGAGTCAAAAGAAGAAATTGCAAGTATTGCTTTATAATTAATAAATTCTAAAGGTCCTTACAATAGGTTTTTTAAGTAATAATTAAAAATATTAGATTTCAAGTTACTCTTAGTTTAA
>JAHOYR010000014.1:4844833-4858913 GCA_023213295.1 Bruguiera hainesii
TTTTTGCAATAATAAGCTAGGACTAAATGTTTGTGAATATGTTTCTTTTTCTTGAATTCCTTTTAAGTAAAGTCTTTATTTACTAACTTTTTTTAAGTTAAAAATACAGTCTTTACTTTAAAGGAATTGACTAAAATGATTTATATTCACAAACATTTAGTCCTAGCTTATTATTGCAAAAAGTTCTCTTAAGAATTTATACCTCTAGTTTTTGATTATCAAAATTAGATTGCTACATGAACCTATGTGTTATATCAAAAGAAGTGAAACTACTCATAGTTTATACACTTTAACTATAATTATTCCATGGGTTTCCTAAACTAATTTCATGATTGATAGATTAATTTTGAAGTAGATAGCAAATATTCTTAAAGCCCATGCAAGAAAGATATTGAAACTCAAGTTTTTCTTTGGGCTACTTATTTGCCATTACCTTCAAAATATTGTAGATTTTGAGTGGGAATTATTTTATTAAGAAAGATATTCGGTTTATTATCCTTTTATATTAGTATGAAAAATAAGTATCAAATGGTGAATTTTTGTTCCCACCACACAAGTATATTAAGAAATTGTTATTATCAATTACATCGAATCCGAGAAAAAAATTATTTTTGAAGCTTCTATAGCAAAACAATTAACCTTTTTTACTGTCAAAAGTAAACTAGAAGTATTTTTAGTATTCACCTCATCCCAAAAAAGTTATATGGTTTATCATTGTAAAGTTTTGACAATAAAAGTGAAAGTCTAAGTTGACTCTTACTTTAATCACGAAGACAATGACTATATAAATTCGATGTAATCAAGTAACTTTATAATTAAAATTATTTTTATGATAGACACTTTTTATCTCTTTATTTAGAAGGTTTGTTTAGTTGTAGTAATGAATGTTGTGTAAGTAACGACGTTACATTAAATTATTGTATCTCTAATGCAAATGCTTGAGTCACTCGAATTCAAAATATTTTAAAATATCAAGAAATATTTCTATAAATATGTATGCAAGAAGGCAGGAGATGTTTTAGAGAGTTGCCGAAAAAATATAAAAACTTTGGAAGGACTCTTTAAACGTTCAAAATGTCTCTAATAAATTTCTGTAAATTTGTTTTTCCTTTGTTTACAAAATTTTATTAATAAAGTCCTAAATGTTTTCATTTTGTCATGGCCCCGTCTTCTTCTGTTAATACGAAGATGTTAGATATTGTCTTATTCTCAGTTATATTTTACATATCATCGACATCCCAGTGGAACGTGTGAAGATTATTTTGTTGTTCGCTGTTGGGGCTCATGATTATTACGCAACTGTCACGACATTATTATCGTTTCCGTCTCTTATTTTCTTTCCAGTAAGTTTCTCTTGATTTCACGAGGCAACCATTATCGTTTCTTCGCACTTGGGTGATAGCATGTTGTGGTCTGTACACATGTGGCAGATCGTGCGTTTTATGGCATCATAAGTTGGCTAGAAAGAAGCTTTGGATTGAAAATGACATAATAAAGACTGACTTGGTTTCAAAGTAGCTTAAAAAATGTTTGTCTACCACTAAATTTTCCAAGAGCATTGCATCCAGTGGTGATCAATGAACTGGAATCGTTTGACATTTACCAGATGAGGCAAATCCCCTCTTCCACCGAGATTATGTGGGGAACAGGGGGTTGAAAAAGCTCTGAGACAGCAAAACAGGGGATTATCACTACCATTGGTTTGGAAACGCTTCTCTGTAATTTGCATCCTCGCCCATTGTTATCTGTCTTATGGTTGCATCACTTGCTTGGGTATTTAGCAATTTCTGGGCTAACCTATCTTTCGTGGTTACTTTCTTACGCAGCATGGACGCAAGGGTCTCTTTTTTGTTTCTCGCATGTAGCCTCTCCCCACCAGCTGCCTCAACTGCAGGATGTGAAGTTGAGGCTAATGCAGCATCCCTCAGAACTGCTTCATTGTGTTGGCGTATCTTTGCACGCTTCTCTGACTGTTTGTCCATTTTTCTTTTCCTTGCTTCCTCATTATCTCTATCTCGTACATTCTTCACAGCTTGTTTGGTCAATTGCTCTATAAAGTCAGCACCTAAATCGAGAATCTTCTCTTGTGTTTCAGTCCTTTGAAGGATGGGATTTCCTTCATCATCTCGAGGTATGATGGGTCCATGAAATGGGCAAACTTTCAAATCTCTTCTCTGACAAAGGCCACCTTTACGCAGTGGAGCATGGCATGGCTGGATTTCTACTCGCTCTTCTTTGTATAGGGTTGCTGGAATACTCAGCTCTGCAATTTTCCCTGCTGGAATAATTGCATCATAGTCTACTCTACCCCAATGACTTTCTAATTCCAAGCCCCTCTGGTTGGCCAAAACATCCCTATTCGATCCCCAATTATCAAGGTGAGAGCCCCAGTTAATCACAGGAGCATCAGCCAAGAGCTTGCTTCGAAGTGAGCTTGCATCAGTTCCACCTCTTTTGCTCCCCAGGGACTTGTTACTTTTGGACCGTTCATTACAGCATTCAGGAGCTTCATTTTTCATGTCTCCAGAAGTTGACACCTCAAAAGATGCAACTTTTCTAGTAGAACTCTCAATTTCAGTTGATTCAATTTTACCCTCCTCCCAAAAATCTTCCTCCTCTTCTTTCTGATGCTTTGAAGTTTCCGGAAGAGTACAACCTGATTCAACACATTTCTTCTTCACTGATTGGAGAGTATTCTGAATATCAATGAAGTCCTTCAAGATGGAATCTCTTGACCTGTTATTTTCCACTTCGACCCTTACAAGGACAGATATCCATTCTTGGACTGAAACTAAATGCTTTGTCACTAGAAGCTTATACAGCTCCCTCAATGCATCAAAAACTACTTTATTTTCACTATTCTCACGGATCTTTTCCCCTTCTTTCAAAGAGTCAAGACGAATTTGCTGCAGCTCTGCAGAACGAAACTCTTCAAAATCATCATCAGCATCATCCAATGGCACAGGCAGTAAAGTTTCCTCTTTGTTCCGAACAATTTCTAAACACTCATTTATCTCATCTAGTGTCAACTGTATTTCTTCCTTTATCAGTGACAAATTTTCTTTCAGCATCTCAAACTTGTTACGTAAAATCTCTTTTGCCCTCATTTCCCTCTCCCTTCTCTCCTGCTCAGCACGTGTTGCGTTTGCCTGCAGGTTGGGAAATTGCAAACGGAGGGTGTGTTTAAGGTAGTCAAAACCCAACCTAATCTGACTGTAATGAATCCCAAAGGAGGCATTCCACTTCTCCAAGAATTCAATGGCCTTGGAACGCAGAACAGATGCGACTGCAGGCGGAGCAGGAAGTGGCAGATTTCTTCTGAATCCCACACTCAAAGTCAACAACTGATCCAAATTCTCAACAATAAGGGCTCTGAAAAGCTTTGATCGCATGAAGAGTTCATCAATTATGAGAAGCGTGAGATACCGAACCTGCAAAGTACAAATTTAAGATGCTTCAGATTCACGTTCCAGGAATTTCCCATCTTCAAAAGGCACAACTTAAGCATATTATCAAATTATTTCCATCTTTCTTGATGGCAAATGTCCAAATTGGACTTGGGTGGGAGCGTGCGTGCCTGCACTGAATCACATGATATATCCAAATTATTCACACCGTCGAAATTAGAATAGAAACCCTCTTCGTCTAGCAATTGCAAACAATAATCCGACAAAAACACTCTGCTCCGTCGAAATTAACAGGTAAAATCCCGAGAAAAAAAGTGACGAGGAGAACCTGCGAGTGGTCGCGTTTCATGAGATCCATCAGGGTATGGGCGGAGAGTCGGAGCTCCGAATCGGAATAACGGACTACCGATTTGATGGCCTTGAGGAGGCTAGGGTTCACCTGCGCCGCCGTTGAGTTGGTGGCCTTCTCTATCAACGTCCTCACCTTTCCCCCACTTCCCTCCATTTCCCGTCAACCTAAATCAACGTCTTGGAAAGTTCTCCCGATTTATTGTTTTCCCCCAATCCAAACATTGTTTGTTGCCCGAATGGCTCGTTTCAACGAGTGGATCATATTGGGTGGGCTCCAGATTCTAAGTCCATCGGGCCGGTTAGGCTTGGAGTCGCCGTCTAACACCTGACCTTGTTGTTGTGCTTATTTACGGTCTTACCACTCCACGATTGTCAAAGTAGGCCCATTCCCTTTTGGTGTCACGGCGGCGCGTGTTGCTGTTTTGGACTGGAGGGTACCATCGGTCAGTCCAATAAAATTCGGCCAGTTTGGTCGGTCGGACCGGTAATTTATTGAATCGGACACTGAACTGAGCCGAGTTAATTGAAAAACCGTTTGGAACTTTAAACCGAAAAAAATCGATTGACCCGGTTGATTTTTTGACACTCGTTTAATCCAAAAAAATCAAATAAATCGGACTGTGTCTTTATTTATTTATTTATTTATTTTTGGCTCAACAACGTCGATTTAAAAGTTGAATTTATTTTCTTCTTCCTGCCCACCGTTTCCTCGATGTTGTTCAAGATCGCAAAGTCTCGACTTGTAGATCTACCCGATCCAGCCTTCCATCGTCTCTGATCATTTTGTGCAGTTAAAGAATTTGTCACCAAAGGTTTGTGAGATCTGTTAGAATCGTAACAAAAAGGAACGAAATATGTAGATAGATGGTGTCAGAGAGAAGAAAGAGGGAAGGAGATAGAAGTATAGAAAGTAATTGAGAGAAAAAATTAGGACTCAGAGAAAAGGAGAGAAGGATATAGATGAGAAAAAAAAAAGAAAATAATTGAATAAAAAAATAAAATTTTGAATTAATTTATTATCTGTAATTTATTTTGTATTAGTATATATATATAAATTTCTAGTGGACTTTCTTATTATTATTACTTAATTTATTATTTTATATTATTAGACTATACTTATTATTAACAATAAATTTAGAGTATAAATTGTAAAATTTCTCCAAATTCAAAATCATCATTGTCCTTAAGAACTTAACAATTTTCAAATAATGACTAGGCAACTGCTAAGTTGTCACCCTTATTCTCTTTACCTTTTAGTGCATGAAATAATTTTTAAGAGTGTTGGTGAAAACATGTATACTTGTCCTTATGTTGGTAGCACATTACAATCCTCTTTAATTCATCCCACAACATATGGTCTAGTAATGAGGTCCCCTAGATAGGTCTTAAGCTTTTTAGTCACTGAGGTGGTTGCATCAGTTTGTGACTTGATTGCTCTATTTTGAATACTTTATTTTCCCCTTTTTTTGGCAACCATCATGACTACCTCCTGTAAGGCTGCAAACTCAAAAGCCTCCTTAAGTGTGGCGGCTTACAATACCTTCACTACTGACTAAACCCTATCATCAAGCCCATTGAGAAAACTCAAGATGAAAAATGGTTCAATAAGGGAGTAATTTCTAGCCAATAATAATTAGTGGAACTCCTTAAAACACTCATGATATACTCTTACCTCTATTATCTGTTGTAACTTATAAAACTTCTCGGTGACATTTGGCTGTGATGAATCCCCAAAATGGTGACGAAGGTCCTGTTTAAAAAGGGGCCATATTTTGTTGGGTTTAACTACTAACCACCCTTACAGCTAAATATTAGCCCTGCCATCTATGTGCATGGCCAAGGTTTTTAGCCTTTTATCCTTTGTCACATCATAGTATTGAAAATAATGATTGCACTTATTTAGCTATGTGCATGGATTCTCACCATTAAAGTTTGATAACTTCAATTTTAGTGGCTTAGGTGATAGTCTCAGTTTCTTGAGACATGACAATCTCCCAGTGAAACTTTCCATACTTGAGTCTAAGGGTTGGATTCTGAGAGATGGAAGGATACCCCGCCCTATAATCCCCTACCACCCTTTCCTTGTCCGTGTACCGTATTGGTGCATGTGCAGTGAGAGTCTCCACCATCTACTGCATTGCCGCTTTAGTTTCCTCTCGGACACTCTCAACAAGCTGCCTCTCTAGTGCTTGTACTTAGCTAGGTAAAGAATCCAAAGGTTGAAACTTTTTGACTAGTGATTGTATCAACTGCTTATGTCATTGGAGTTGCTTATTAATTGCCTTGAGTCTTGTGTTCTTTGCCATATTCAAATTATGCTTTTTTACTGAAGTTGAAATAGTGCCTAATGTCAATACTCTAATACCAAGTTGTTAGGATTGTAACAAAAAGGAACAGAATCCATAGACAAATTGTGTGAGAAAGAGAGAAAAAAGAAAGTAGAGAGAAATATAGAAAGCAATTGAGAGAAGAAATTAGGGTTTGGAGATAAGGAGAAAAGGATAGAGAGAAAGAGAGAAAGCAATTAAATGAAGAAAATAAGATTTTGAATTAATTCTTTATTTGCCCTCTACTTTATATTAGTATATATATATATATATAGACTTTTAGTGGGCCCTTATTTCATACTACCTAACCCATTATTTTATATTATTAGACTACGCCTGTCATTAATAATGGACTCAAGGTATGGATCTTAACAAAATCCATGTCTTCTTTTATTCTTTTTTGGCAAAATCCATGCCTTCATGCTCCAAGTATAAAATGCTTTAAGTTATTCGTTTTTTGTGATTGAAATTTAGATATAAGAAATTTTATCTTTGTTCAAGTGCATGCTTTATGGTGGCACTATAAGGCTTGATGCATTTATGTACTTGGTCATAGTCCAAGCTGTTGGTAAAGGTAATATTGTGTTTCATGCCCACATTTTGAAGTTGGACCATAATAATGATCCTTATACTCATAATATTATGTTGGATATGTATGCAAAGAATGGTCCAATTGAGATTGCTAAGAAACTATTCGATGAAAAGACTAAGAAAACTATGGTGGATTGGAATATGATGATTTCTGGGTACTGAAAATAAGAGATTAAAAGTGAAGTTTGTATACTTTTTAATTTTATGATTGAGAAGAATTTGTAACACTTTGCAAGTATGTGCTAGCCTTTTTTTTTTTTTTATTTTCTTTCAATGTTTATAATTTTTATTTTATCTTACTAGGTTTAAAGAGAAAAAAATGGCTTTAGACATTGACTCAATAGGTCCAATCATTGACTCACTTGTTAAACCAATGACCTAATGACCTAATCATCTGTTCGAGTCAATGTCCAGGTCAGGTTTAATAACTATGCCATCAGATAAGATATGATATTTTTGGTTGTGTCAACATTGGAATTCTTAATTGAAAAAGTCTTAATGGATATACAAAATAAAAATTTATGAGGTTTAAACTCTTTTATTCCAAATGGCTTCAAAAAGAAGTTTCGATTCTTTATGTCCTTTTAATACCACATTCATATTCCAATTTCCAAAAAGGAAAAAGTTTGAAGAAAAAATAGGAGAAAATGGCATTACAATTTGATGTTAATAATTAATACATCCAAGTGCATAAACTGGTCCTATGATGCTTACAACGACAATTGGGTATAAGGTAGGGTATGCATAAAAGTGATTTGAGCGACTATAACAACCTATATTATGTTTAATACCATAATATTGACCTTTACACAAGAGGAGACTATTGCATAACGTACACCTAATTGGTCACATAATGAGAATAAACATGGGTTAATTAATTGAAGAAGCATACAAATAAAGGTATAATAGTTACTTGTAATATATATAAGGTTATATAGAAAAAGGTTAAAAAGGAGATTTACCAATTACCAATAAAAAAAATAATTTATCTTGAATAAAAAAAATTCAAAAACAGATCATAGTATCCTTATCTCTCTCTTCCAGTTCTTGACTCTCTCTTTTAATATCTGTTTGTAAAGGTTTTGGTTCCTTCCATAAGTTCTCAATTATCCTATTATTTGCTTAATTTCACTCTTTTAATTCTCAAATTAAGGATTTTGTTTGTTCATGTAATTTTTGCATTTTTATTGTCCTATAATAGTAAAATTAAGTTAATTTTAGGTTGGTAAAACCCCTATAGAGTTGATTAAAATTATTAAGATGATGCAAACTTGTATGACTATCTTTTGGCCGACTAGGCTCTTAAGCTCTTTTTTTGGATTATAAATTTTTGTTTGTATATTTTTTTTTTTGAAGATCTAAATATAAAGCATTTATTTTGTGAAGTTTTTTTAAAATGCACAATTTACAAGGGATTAGGTTTTAAAGTTGTAGACTTTTGAATGGAAAGAGAAAAACTTATATGTTTAAATTTTTAATGAGTTGATTTTTTTTTATGTTATCTATTAAATTCTGCAATTTTAGTGCCAATCCATATATGAAAGTTATTGAGATAGTTTGATAAGTGCTAATTGTGGAATATAAAGAATGTCTTTATGAATGTTGTAATTGGTTGGAAAACTTCACATATATAAGAGTGACATGATTATGGTCTTAGTTAGTATGAGAGGTGAGAATTATTATTATCGTGATTGTTAGAGGTGTCTAGTGTTTTGTTTGAAGTGGTCTTACCAAGTGTTATGTGTGGAACTCAATTTTTTAACATCCTCATAATCCTAAGTTAATGGAAGTTTAAGCTTATAATTAAGTCCTCATTTCATCCTCATTATATAAATTAAGAATTTAATTTGGAATCTTCTTTCTGTCGAGATCCATTAAATAAGAGTTCATATTGTAAAAAAAAAACAAAACAACTTTTGCTTGGATTTCTTGGTGAGAATAACTCATTTTGTAGGAAAAAAATGGTTTCTTAAAAGTTACTTATTATTGTTTTTTTATTAAACTTGTTCTTTGGTTTTTGTTTTCAATTCTCTTTACTATATATGTTTATTAGTCTTTTATTGCAATTTATAATTTCCTTAGTGCGTTTGGTGTTTGAGATTTAAATTTTATGGAATCCTTTTGCAATTTTCTCTTACTAATATCTTTTAGCATTTGATATGTGCAAAATCCACTAGGTTAGTATTATTGTTATGATTGGGAAAGATACTTCAGGAATTTGAAAAAGTGCATTACTATGGTACTTGCTTTTATATTTTGTGCTCAATTTAAAAGGCTTATTAGTTCTAAATGTTATGACTCTTAACAAATCAATCTCTTTGTAACTTTATGTTTAAAATGGAATCATCCCCAAGTTTACTAACAATTTTCTCAGAATCTTGAATTTTCTAAATTGTATAAGTTCTTTAATTTATTAGATAGATACATAAATAGATAAACTAAAAGTAAGAAACATTTGAGAATATTTGTTCCACATGTAACATGTATTAAAGCCTTCAAGACATCGACTACAAGGAATATGATGTTTACTTGATTTTCTGTCTAGTATTCTTTCTATAACCTAATGCTGAAATTGAAGATAACATATCTTTATTATTGCTATGTGTGGCAACAGGTTCATGCTAGTGTGTTGACTTATTGGTTAAGATATTTCTTTTGGTATCTAATGTTAAGATTTAGAGTTCTCTTATTTTCAAGGATTTATAGAAAAATCTTTACATATTTATTCATATCATAAGCTTTTTCAATTTGACATTTGCTAAAATTCCTTTTATGTCTACTATTGATACTGACCATCAATTTTTCAATTAAAAGTTTGACTTTGTTAAAAGTGGTTTTGAAACTTTAAAGTATCATGCACTTGCATATCTAACATTAATTACAAACTATGAAATAGACTTTTTGAGTTTGTTGTTTATAGGAGCTTAAAGCTTGTCCAAGAGATCCTTTTTGGTACTTGAGTATCTTATTTTATACTTTGTATATAACCTTTTTGTTTTATGATCATTGTACTTTCATATACAAACAACTGTTAAAGTAAATGTCCATGTTAGTGGAACAACATCTTTGCATAGTGTTATTAACATAGGAATCTTAGAAATTTTACATTGTTTATTAAAGGTTAAGGTTGATTCCAACTTCACTTATAAAGTGGGATTATTATTGCATTCACTTTATGGAAAGATTATTGATAGTTATGCTTTATGCTTTTGTTTGATGTATGCAATTATTGGTTAGATTGTTATAAATTTCTATTACCAATTATATATTTATGCTTTTTATGATTGGGTTTACATATGATGAATACTATATGTCATAATTTTTTTTCCTTACTTCTTAATGGCTTAATTGCATAAATTGATAATTAAGCCTTTTTTTTTCATTTTAGGTTTCATGTTTCATGTTTAAGCAACATATTTAGGCTGTTAACTTATTGAACTATAAGCTTAAGTGAGAAAATATAGGAATCATGTGAATGCTTGTTGGTTTCATGTTACTTGTGTTAAACCTACCTTATTTTAAATTAATACAATTGTTATTGCTAACTGGGCAGGGCTTGAAGCCAATACATGTTACAATAATGAAAGGCAACTATAGAGCTATCGATGTCATTTTTCCATTGAATTCAAAAGTTAAGAGCATTACAAAATAGATAATTGCCAACATTTTTTCAAAGTAGTCTAAGGTCAAAAAACAAGAGATATTTAAGATCTGTAATGGTGTGCTTATGCATTTCACGAGACAAATATGAGCTCCCTCACTTGTTTCTAAAGCCATAAATACCTTTAGTTATACAATATAGGTTAGCCTTTTTTTTTTTGGCACCAAGTTAACATAACATCCATCTTAGTTCATTTTGCAAGTTTTTAAGTGTATAATACATGGTGAAAATGGTTGTTATGTGTTTTATTTAGTTTTCTTTTATGTTTTTGGCCTTGAGTTCTTTTACTTTAATGGCTTTATTCTTTCTTTTCTTTAGGAGTTGTGATTTAAGTCATGAGTTCAATTTCTTTTAATTTATTCATTTTAGTAGGTTTATAATTGTACACTTTTTTTATTTCCTTCTAAAATGGGGGAATTCATTTAGTATTAGCTAATCATGATTCTTTGCTTGGTTAGTGTGGAAATTTTGGGGTAAAGAAAGGAAAGTGGTTAAGATCTTGGATTATTTGATTAAAGTAAATCAAAAGTCAAAAGTGGTTTAACTAGTGCTATCTAATTTAACTTTTCCATTTAATTTGATGTGAATTTTCTAGCAATCATTGAGGATGGTATTCTTAGGAGCATTTTTTATTTGATGATTTCTTAATAGTTGAGCCTGGTCAAAATTCTCTCAACTAAATAATGTTGCTAATAAACCTTGGTATACACAAATCGATACTGGTATCATTAAGAGGTTTTTTCTTTCTTTCTTTTTTTTTTTTGTAAAATTTGAAATTAAACAATCTAAATAAGGACTTATTAAAAGAAGTATTGACATGTCTAGAACTTGGTAACTTTTGGTTTTAAATCTTTAAGATCTCTTCCACTGCAAAGTTATCTTACATGTTTCATGATTTTCGTTCTTGGGGTATAGTTAAAATGTATGAACCACTTACTGTCTATAATTGAAATATGGGTCTATAAGTTAGTTAATCAATCTATTTATGCAATTGGTAATCAATCTTTTTGATTTAGTTATCATCATTTGTTACTTCTTTAGTCTTTTTTGTTTATTTTGCATTGGGTTAATAAGTGTTGGATTGGATCTAATTATTATGGTTTTGGCTTATTTGTATTATACATGTCTAACTCTAAAATTTTTAGAGATCCATCTATTATGGAGGGTAAAGGGAAAGCAGCATGAGATACATCTTAATGAACCTTAAAATCAATGTATAGGGGAGTTAGCAAAAGGAAATAGATAGAAAGAGTAATATCTTTTCATGGTATACAGTTCAACTGCAAAAATAAATTATGGTATAGGTTATTATTGGTAAGTAATAATTTCTTCTTTTAATTTCAATAACTATAAAGAAGTACCTAAGAGGAAAAATTGCCCAATAAGCCATAATTGATTACTTCTTAAGAGTACTTTCAATTAATTACATATGCAAACTAAATAAGGAGCTAAAAAATGAGAAAAAAATTGTGACCTTATTATAAGATGATTGCATGCTTAGTAAAATATTAATATCTTATAAAGATAAAACAATAAGAAGTCTTGAGGTCATTAACTTGAATTAATGAATATGTGCGTATTCTTAACCACAATAAATCACCAAATAGGTTGCCACATAGGTATGAGTATGAATTTGGAATTTCTCAAAAACTTTAATGGTTTATAAAGCAAGAGGCCTTAGTTTAAATATTTATAAGGTCTAACTTAATAATTCCACAGAATCCTTACATTATGGTAAGTGCTTAAATTGTACTTGATGATCTAAGGTTTACTATTTGCCTAAAACCTATAAAGATTTATTATATATGTGCATTAGAAGCTTTTAGTCTGTTTCTTTTAAATATGCACAGTTTACCATATATGTTTAGGTGTAGAGCTATTAAGTTATGCATTTTTTTTTCCTTATGAGTAATAGTGAATTCATTGAAAATCTAAATTTTACACTTCTATTAATAGAATGCATAGATTATTTCTTCAAGTTTCCAAATATAAGGTGTCTCGTCAAGAGGGTTTTGTTTGTTATAGATCATTTAATCAAATTAGAAAAAGACAATGGGTTATTAAGCTCCATTTATAGGATATTTTGACTATACATCATTTATAAGTTAACAAACACTTAGTATAATGGTTACTTGTGAGACTTAGCCTGAAGTCAAGAATGTTGGAAGTTCAACAAAACTTAAGGGGGGGTCATAAATGCAAAAATTGCTAGCTTGATACTTAAGGTCTTAATAGGTGATGAAATCATTTTTTCATATTTTATAAAGATACAAGTACTAAAATTAAAGGAATTATTTAGATCTAAGAGTCATATGAATGACCATGTCCTATGTGTTTGGGTGGCTTAAAGAAACTACCAAAAAATATCACATTACTAAGGCAAAGGATTAAAAAACTTTGGGTGTTAGAGGCTATATATTCATCCTCTTGATAAGATGTTGAAAAACTCTAATCGTAATAAATGTAATTTTTGTTTATGTTATTTTGTTAGTTATTCCATGTTAATTGACTTAATATTTTTACTTATGCAATTTTTTTACTTGGATAATATTAGCATTGGTTGATCAATATGCTAGAATTTCAATAGTTAAATAGTTGCATAGGATAACATTTTAATAGTTTTGGCCATTAAGGAAGATAAGTTTGATCCTATAGAGTTTGGTTATGCTTATGTCATGCCTTTGCTTATATTTCCTTTTAGTGAATACAACAATAATGCATGTGTAATTATTGATATGTTTTGATTATTAATTTTTATGTCAAGTTATCAAGATTTTTTTTTCCAGGAGATTTCACCTCCTAAATAGTGAGATTAAATGGAAGGAAGTACGAGAGTAACAAAATTAAAAGCCTTTTCTTGTTAAGATAAAGATACTATAAGGTTAAGTACAAATTACTTATTAAACCCACAATAAAGTTAGCTACCTTACATTAATTTGAATTTTTACTTTTTCCATTCAATGGAAAACTAAGTGTTTTGTTTGGGAAGCATAAACAAAGGGATAAGTCTTCTTAGATGAATTAAGGTTGTGGTAGGCCTAATTGTTAGTTCCATCATAAGTAGCAAGCAAAAATTCTTATAGCTTATAAAGCTACCTTTGAAGCCAATAAGCCAGTAAATGAAGCTCTTGTTAAAGAAGATGGTAGCTCCTTACTTAGGCATGATGTAAGAGACAACAAATAGGGCATTATTGACTTAGCAAGTCCCTTAGCAATAAAAGTTGTGCCAATGATGAGATATAGTTGAAAAATTCTATAAGGCCTAGTGTTTGATGTCAATTTAACTTGCCTTAATGGTATCCTCATGTTATGTCCCTACACCAAGACAATTTAGATATAGTGCTTCTTCCTAATTCTCTTGGCCCCAAAATGGGTTTTAATGGCATAACATTGATTAATCATCATTGCATAACATAAAGGAAAAAGATGCATAACATCTTAGGCCTAAAATCGAAAAGGAATGACAAGTATATAACAAAAGAAGTATAAATAATCATAGATAAGTTTTTAACCTTTGAATAGGCTACTTATTTTTAAAACTGGCTTAGTGAAGATGTACACATAGAGTAATATACCTAACATAAATGGTTTTTTAAATGTCCTATGAGAGTACATATAGATTCATTGTGTCATTATCTTTTGTTACAATTGACTGTGGCCCTAGATAACTGGTAATATCCTTTTGTTGGCTTGTAGTTTTTTTTTTTCCCCCAATTGATAAGCACTAATTAGTAATATATGTT
>JAHOYR010000014.1:4864573-4914690 GCA_023213295.1 Bruguiera hainesii
GGGGGGGAGAAGAAGGTTATGACTATCTCTATTTCTCATCTCAATTTGTCTACATGTCAATCTTGATTTTATATGTCCTATTATTGAAAAATTTGTTTTGACGCTATGTTTTGAACATCTTTTTGTCTTTTACAGACTTGTAGTCAATGCGTACAACAAGTTATTGGTTAAGTAAATCACTTTGAAATTTTGCAATGCACATGACAATGGACAGAATTTCTTTTTTCATGGTGGAATAATTGCAATTGACAATCATTCTAGTGTGCAGATGCAAATTGTATAATTTGTTCCTTTCCTTCTCTGAATTGTTTAAGAATACCTCCATATCCAAGTTCAAAGATGTTAGTTTCAACTATTAAGTAGGCGGAATCTCGCTATTAAGTATAACATTCTCAAGGCCTAGAAAAGTGAGTTTGCTCAGCCTGCCAAGCCAGAACAGGAAAGAAACATTCAGAACCTCTTAAGGATTTCCCCCGAGGCCCAAGCGAACAAGCTCTATAAGATTTGCAAATGAAGCTGGAATTTGTCCAGAGAATTTGCTTTCTCCAGTTTCAAGAAATTGCAAGGAACGGAGGTTTCCAAATGAGGCTGGTAGTTCTCCCTTGAAACTTGTTAGTCCGAGATCCAATACCAGAAGTGGGCTAGTTGAGTTAAATTCTGATAAATAACCACTCAGATCCCTATTTTCTGTCACAGCAAGATCCCGTAGATTTGGCAGTTGGAAAACAGCTGGAGGAAATTCACCGTACAACTGACAACCTTGTAAACTAAGTGATGTTAAAGAGGATAAGTTGGCCAAGGAAACAGGCACAGTGGACGGTATGTGCATGTCATCGAGATAAAGAACCTGTAGGCTAGTCAGGTTCTGCAATAACATTGGAAAATCCGGCATCTTAAGCACTAATTGACCAATGGAAGGGCCATAAAATGCAGAAAAGGACAGGTTAAGATAGATTAGCTTGGAAAGATGGCCTAAACTTGACGGTATTTCCGATCGATTAAAATCATTGTCAGAGAGATCAAGGCTACGGAGGTGAACAAGCGGAAGAGACTACTGTTGGAGTTGATAGAACCATGGAGATGGCTGCTACTGAGGTCCAGACCGATCACATGACCAGTGCTATTATCACACCCGACGCCATCCCAGGTGCAGCAATCACCATGTCTGCCTTGGAGATACCAAGATTCGATCTTTGGATACGCCGAAGGACTGCCAGTCGCAGAGCTGCTTATTATGAAGCTTTGTTTGAACTGCAGGAGAGCAAGGCGGTCGTGACCCTGGCAGAATGGATGACCCAGAAAAGAGGCGGCCAAAGTAACAGAAACATGGTGAATAACCAGGGATATTAAGACTTTCAATATTAAGACTATTTTAGAAGATCTACATTAAAAGGGTTTTAGAGTGATTTACAATAAAAAATTATTCTTCCACTATAGCACTTATAATCAACAGGGTCAAATTTAGTTTTGTATAATATCTTTAGAATGACTTAGAGCAAGATGAGATGAAATGAAATGTATACCGTATGCATTGGTGATTGGTAGTCTTATGTATACACACGTCTGCACTAGATTTGACATTGCATTTGTAGTAAGAATATTAGGAACGTACCAAAGTAAACCAGGTAAAAGTATTGGAAAGTTATCAAAAAGGTTATAAGGTATCTACAAGGAATCATGAACTACATGATTACATTCAAACACATTGATTGTTTAAAGGTGATAAAGTATTTAGATGTTGATTTTATTGGCTATGTGGGCAATAGAAAGTCTAATATTAGATGTATTTTTATACTTGTTGAAAGTGTTGTATCTTCAAGAAGCATTAAGTAGATTGTTATTACTTCTTCCACTATGGAAGTAGAATTCATTGAGTACTATGATATTATAGCATAGGCTTTATCATTGAAGAATTTTTTCACAAGATGACAAATTATGGATTCTATTTTTAGACCACTAAAAATATAATATGATAATTTAGTTGCAATATTCTTTTCAAACAACAATAAAAGTAGAAGTCAAAATAATTATATTGATATAAAGTAGCAAATAATTTTAATAGAGGATATCAATACTTAGCATATAGTTGCTGGTCCTATGACTAAGGGATAGTTGGGTCAGTCATATAAAAATTATGGAGTATATGAGACTTGTTAATTCCACTTAAATTTTATTTTAAACTATATTCTTTGATGTTTTGGTGTTTTGAAGACCTTGTGGTCATATGCAAATAAAATTTTATTTTGTGCACATAAATATTATTTAAGACCTAAATGAATTGAGGCCTAAAGATTTTTTGTTCAATATGTACTTGATTAGAAATTTACTAATATTATAATACATAGAAGGAAATGTTTCTAAGAGTGTTGCATAATTGTTATGATCCATGTGTAGAAATTTTAGTTAGGCAAACTACAACTTCATAATTGCTTATAGAGGTAGTATAACCATAATGTTCTAGAAGATTTAATTAATACCACAAAAATCTTTCTTTTTGTGATTATAGATTAAATATTCTTTCAATTAATATGGCTAAAAGTATGTTTTCTGCTCAATTTATTTTAACTCATAAGTAATGATTTTCTAACATTAACCTCTAGATATATAAGATTGTCATATATATAGCTAACATATATTTTTCTACGTAGAATGTATATGGGATAAATCTAGCCTTTGCAACTTGATTGTCCTCCTTCCCTTGCAATCTAGCCTTTTACTTGGTGTATACATGAGAATCTACTAATTCTCTTTTCTTTTACACCTACATATAAAACTATCATGTCTTAGACATGATTATATTTCAATGACTTATTCTATTTTTATGTACCATTTTAAATAAGTAAGGTATGAAAAAGCATCTCATATTGCTATAAGCTTTTAATTATCTTGACAAGTAGCAAACTTAACATCCCTTTGAATTCATAAAATTCTAAAATGATATTATTTTTGGGCCATTTTTATGTGGATGAATTTCCTAAGTGTCAAATTCCTTTGGTATAGTGCTCCTACTAACTTGAATATGATAAGACATGTCATCGCATATCTCTATTTGATTGTTTGGCTCAGCATTTAACTGATAATCTTTCAATTCACATAAATAGAAGATTTAGTTGACTAAATCCCTACAACTTTTTATTTTCACAACTTGATATCATATGAGTCTAATTTGCTTATATTCTCACATTTTTACTCATTAATGAATATGACACCTTTTGACAATATTCATTAGGTCCTTAAAGATTCATTTCTTCCATCTTTAGACATAAGTTTCACTCTTTAATGAAAATTTATTGAACAATAGTAACCAATATTAGAGTTATAAATTATTTAGGTTAGACTTTTAGTTTATTTTTAACCCATAAGATAAGGAATGATTGAATTTAAGGCATAAGGTCAAATATATAAGATGTGATCTCACTTATGCATCTTTTAATTATGATATTAGCAAGCTTCTTCCTTACATTATTGTTAATTAAGAGAGACTAGACTATTAGATCTAGCAAACCCAGTTTAATCTTTATCAGTAACCATTATATTTGAATTATTTTTTGCTAATTGTTGGATCAAAAAATTTTGTTTAACTAGTAAGCTACTAAATTGAAAATTAGAGTACTAATTAAAAAAGTCCATTTCTTTTTGAAAAACATTCAATTTAAAAAGAAACTAACCCTTATCTCTCTCTTCTTCATAATATCTCCTCCTTTCTCTTCCTCTAAGTATCTAGCTCCCTTCAAGATTATAGGAAATTGAACTTTTTGCAAATTTAGAAGTCTTTACTCAATTTTTAAAGACTTAATGGAAGACTCTTTCATTTATATATAGATGAATCTATATCTCTCACTAAGTTGTACTTTAAGTCTATATGCCTAAGCTTGAGGTCCTACTTTGAATTGTTTAAGTAGGTACCACTTTACTAAATTATCATATAAAGATATTTATAGTCTATGATAATTTCTAACATTTCCAAAATCTTTTCAAACAAACATTATCACTTACTGTAACTACAATACATGCAAAAAATTTTGCTTATATTTACATAAGGCTATGTATATGTGCTTTTTATTTTTCCATGTGATGGTTTCACCATTAAGCAAACAAATAATCCTTGATCAAGCCATCATTCTCAATAATAATTTAACATCACATTAAGTGTAGTTTCTCCCTTTGTATGATTTTTAGTGATATGAAAAGTAAGTTGCAATGCCCATCAAGATTTTTAGTATCACATTGATTGCATTTCTTATATAAGTATAAGATCTAAACTTTTATTAATTCGAAACTCTATGGTATAACTCAAACATGCTTACTACTTACCATTTATGGTATTGAACTGTAATATCATTACTACTTTACTTCCTTATTTAAGAAGTCAATAAATATATTATAAGACTTAGACCTTTTGACTTTGTTATAAAGTGTCAATAAGGCTACATTTCTTTAGTAAAATTAGTTAAGAACATTTATTAAATAATTTGTCAATTTCATCATTGAACCAAGGACAATTATGTCCACAAATCTCACCCTTATCATTCTAGCTTACTGTAGAAGATAATAATTCTTCAATGATTTTGATGAACTCTTTACAATCTTTAACTACTCATTTATTGCAACATAAAAATATAGAGTCATAAACTAAATACTTAAAACACTTAACATACATATATGGTCATCGTGGATCATTGCAAATCCATATATAAAATTTGCCTATCATAATTTTAATGCTACACACTAGCAAATTGTTATAAGTCAAACATGAAATGTTAGATTCTTTACACTCTTGACCTATCATAATGAACATTATATATTTTAGTCATTTATGTTTTAGCTAGTTCTCCATATAGGTTAACAACTTTCTTATATGTTTTATGTAATTTTAAATCTAAATGTGCAACTATGACAAGAAAAAAGCGAATTGAATATAAATCTTAAGATTTATAAAATGAAATACTCTCTCATTAGGCAAATTGTTTTAGTTATTAAGTGAGTCTTTTATTGTTGTATCAATTTACTTGGTGCATACATGAGAATCTACTAATTCTCTTTTCTTTTACACCTAAAAATAAAACTATTATATCTTAGACATGATTATATTTCAATGACTTATTCTATTGTTGTGTACCATTTTCAATAGGTAAGGTATGAAAAGCGTCCCATATTGCTATAAGCTCTTAATCATCTTGACAAGTAGCCAACTTAACATCCCTTTGAATTCATAAAATTCTAAAATGGTATTATATTTGGGCTATTTTTATATGGATGAATTTCCTAAGTGTCATATTCCTTTGGTATAGTGCTCTTACTAACTTGAATGGGATGAGACATATCATCACATATCTCTATTCAATTTTTTGGCACACCCTTTAACTAATAATCTTTCAATTCACATAAATAAAAGATTTATTTGACTAAATCCCTACAAAAACTTTTTATTTTCAAAACTTGATATCTTATGAGTCTAATTTGCCTATATTCTCACATGCTTACCTTTTAATGAATATGACACCTTTTGACAAAATTCATTAGGTCCTCAAAGATTTATTTCTTCCATCTTTAGACATAAGTTTCACTCTTTAGTGAAAACTTATGGAACAATAGTAACTAATATTAGAGTTATAAACTATTTAGGTTAGACTTCTAGACTATTTTTAACCCATAAGGTAAGGAATGATTAAATTTAAGGCACAAGATCGAATATATAAGATGTGATCTCACTTATGCATCTTTTAATTGTGATATTAGTAAGTTTCTTTCTTGCATTATTGTTACCTTATAGATTTCTACAACTTGCTATTCTTTTTATTAGAATGACATTTTATTCTAAAGTCCATTATATCGCTAATTACCTTATTTTTTTCTTTATTTTCATTATAAAGCTCATTAAAATCCTCAAATAGATGATTAAGTATTTGATCAATGTCTCATTTTGATTAACCTTTTTTATATTATTCTGAATCTCAACCAAGTTAATTTGTCAAAAAACACTCTTATTAAACATGTGGTAGATCATATGTGTGACCAAAAGATTGAAAAGATTTGTGAATATAATGAAAATACAAGTTTGAAACCTTGTCCTTATTATTAGCTTATTGATATCAAAATGGATTGATAGCAATAGAAGTATTGTCATTCAATTAGATTCATTTTATTTTTTCAATTAGATCATACTTATATATGGGTTAATCAACATAAACGAGTAAGAATGATAAACTTTTCTCTAGTTTAATTCTCAATTCTTTATTTACCAACATGATCTAACCTCTCATACACAATGTTAATTTCAATACTCCCTTTGAATTGATGTAACTAAGAAAAAAAAAATCAACATTATGGACTTTATTGTCTATATAATTGAATATATTAGGCAAAAACTTCAATAAATGGTATCACTTTAATCATTTATACCATTGTTATAAGGGTTTGGATGATGACCTAAATCAAGGACTATAACAAAGACTGAATTTTGTCAAACTTTGGCACTAGAGGAATCTTACATAAGAATGGATTTAGCTACCATGTAATCTCATTTGCAAGTGATGATACCCATTGGTGCTCAAACAATTCTCTACAAATCTATTAAGTCTTAATGACATTTATCAATTTTTCATCATACTCTAAGTTTTCATACTATATAGTTCATTATACAAAATCTACCATCCACTTCATATGTGATCAAATAAGTAATATCAATTGAAAAACTTAAGCATAAATAAAAGGTAGGTAAAGGTCATTTTCTTTGTTAGCTTAATGCACTTTAAACTTTTAAAAGCATTTGACTCTTCTTATCATATCCTTAACAATTGTTTTTGTCTTTTTATACATTAATGTGTTTATGTCTTATGTCAATTGGTTTCACCCTTTTTATCTCTTGTCCAAACTATTTTTATGAGAGGACTCACTGTTTAAGATGCATAGTAATATTAAATGTTTGCTCAATAAGTTAAGCAGTACATGAGAAGATTTAGTAACTTCTAGGTGCTTGTTTTCAAGTATATATGACATTCAATGTCATAAATATATTACATATTATTGTTTATATGTACTCCGAATTTTTGGAAAAGATTAAATTTTAACTCATATTTATTGTTTGTATAAAGGTATAAATTAATACAATTAACTTAGACTTCACATCCTTTACTAACACTATTATATAATCATTTCATGAAGATTTAATACTCACATTGAATCCTTTAGCTTAATCATGAATATCCTCCAAATTCCTTAAAAACAAAAGAGCAAACTATATCATTTGACAAGTGAAATACTTCTTAAACTCTTTTATGAGATTGATTCTTATATTTATCAGCATGATTATGCAAGGAATATTTACTATTTAATAATTTTATTATAGGCTCAATAGTTTCTCAATCTATTCATGGTAAGTAATATTTTCACATTTAAATTTAAAATATAAGGCAATATAAAATTTTTCAATACATTACTCTTTTAAGGTGGATTTTACAAAGTGAAATCTCTTGATATTTAATGTATTCATAAGAATGCTACTTGTCATGACTTATGAGTGATTTAAAAGGAGACTAGCACATAATAATGTTAATATAAGATCGAAAGTTTGCTATTTTTGCAATTATCTTTCTTATTTTAATGTTTAATTACCATTATTCTAATTAATTCTAGTAAGATTTTTGTTTCACATATGACAATTTTTTTTTTTTTAATTCTTCATGTTTGTGAACCCTCACTAAAGTTTAGATCTCCCACTAAGAATCAAATTCCTTATAACATTTTTAACATATATATTATATAACATAAATAATTTCACATGCCAATAACATCATATCAAAAATTAACTTACATAATTTTGCAAATGGCTCTAAAATATATAATTTATTAATTTTCAAAGATGTCATTATTCATAGGTAATATGACATAACATGTTCGAGTCATATACAAAGGCATATTTAAATAAGACATGATATATAAATTCAAAATAAATTTACATAAGTATGCTTTTAACAAATTCAAATCATGTAATCATATGCAATTTCGTAAAAGTTTTTTTTTTGTGTGAAAGGATTGTAGAATGTATATCAAAAATAGTATAATGCAATTACATAATCTTATAGACATATTCATTTTATGCAAAAAAAAAAAATTATCATGAATTTGTATTGATTTCCTTTTTCATAGAAGGAGATGGTTTTAAAGAAGTTAATTTGTTTTTAAATTCTTAGATGAAAGGGTCTTCTAGTTTCTTAAGGGTTTCAAATTTGGAATGTTGAAAGGGTTTGAAAATAAGTTGTTTGATTCTTGTGATTTTAGGTTTTGTAACGGTCTTTTGGATGGTAAACTATTGAATTTGGTTTTCTAGATAGTCCAGTTGAGTACCTATAGTATGAAGATGTGTATTAGAGAAATTGTTTATTGGATGATCATTTTGGAAAGTTTTTATAAAGAATTGGTTTTTTGGGGAATTTTGTAAGGTGTAAGATCAACAGTATTCTACTAATGGGTGAATTTGGTTTGTTTAAAAGGAGGGGTTTTGACTTTATGACTTAGTCATTTGAAGAATCGATTTTTGACTCTATTACAAGGTTTGTAGATTTTTTGAAAGAAGATTTTTTGAATGGCTAGATGTAGTCCATCTGAGGTGTATAATTTGAGAATCAATCAAAAAATAAAATGAGTTTGTTGTGAAAAGAGAGAAAAGTATAGTAATCCTTTTAGATTTCTTGTGTTTTTTTTTAAGAAAATGTTTGAAGAAATAATTTATTTTTTGTATGTTATGTAGAGTATAGAAATTATCATGCAAAAGTTTTTTGTCAGGTTCAAAATCATTTTGTAAATCATATTTAAAACATTTTTTTGAAATATGCAATTCATTTTGGATGTTTTTTGTGATTGTAGAAGGTGTTGGAGAGGTCAGAGGTGATTGTTCTTAAGGGTTTATATAAATAAGATGGGGAATGTTTGTATGATAATTTGCTGTTTGGAAAGAAGTAGTTGGAATATTTGAGTTTGAGAATCATGGAGGTTTTATAAGTAGGCTTATGGCACAAGGAATGTTGGAAACATGTCCAAGGTCAATTATAAAGGAAATGGAACCTTCATCAATGGATTTAAAATTTGTAAATCTCCGATTGAAGGTTAGGACAACTTTTCTGTCTTGGAATTGTTTATTTTGAAAATTTATGTGTTTGGTTTAAGTTATTTTGGAGGTTAGGGTTTAACTACTCTATTAAGGATTTAGTTATTAGGAAGAGTAATGTTTTTCTATAGGATGAATCTAGGAATAACAGTGTTTGAATGGGACAAGCCTATTTGTAAGAGAAAGGTTTTTCCTTTTTATAATTAGAACTTGTGTTTGGATGCAAATGCATAATTTATTGTTTTATAATGAATTTTGTAAAGCAATATTATTAGAATGAAGCTTTCTAGCATATTGTAATTATGAGTTTTGATTTGTAAAACAAAATTATGTAAAATATTTTTGTTAGATAAAAAAATAGTTAGGTTTGGATAGCAATTAAAAGAAATAGATCCAAAACAAAGATTAGATTTTATGGAAGAAAGAAGAGAATTTTAGAAATTTGTAATTTAGTATCCCTAAGGACTGCCTAAATGAAAGTATTCAATTCTTTTTTTGTACGGGGTTTGATATCTACTTGTACCAGGCCAATATGATTTTATTTGTAATGCCTATTTTTGTGATTTTGTAAACAATTTTGAGAAAGAATATAAATAGTTTCAAAAGTTTTCGAAAATTGAATATCACTTTTTTCGGTTTTAATCGTAAAATAATTTTTAAAAATATTAAATTTAGAAATTTTGTAAATGTGATCCTTTTAGACTTTCAAAATTTCCTAATAATTAATACTTTTATTGAAATCTTCTAGAATAATTTCCTTAGTGTTGGCCATTCTTTGATTTTTAAAACTCTTAAAGGTAAATGAATTGGAATAGGAAGTAATTCTATAGAGAATCATGTTCATATTGAGGAATTGGGGTTTTACACATACTAAAAAATTAGGACTTAAGCATAGTAGACTTCTTATAATCTACAAGCTCTCAAGGGTCTCATGACATCCTAATGATTCAACCATGTCTAACGGATAAATAATGATTAGCAAGCTATAGGCAAAAAACACTCAGAAGTATAATGCACTTGACACTATAAAACAAAAGTATGCTTTACACCTTAATGCAAAATATAAAACAAATTTTTTTTCAAAATGTACCTTATGTTCCAATGCAATGAAAACAATCAAGAAAGACTCTAATATCACTTTAGGGTATGCAAAAACACAATTTTGAGAAATTGTAATTTTATTAATGAAAACTTTAAGTACATAGGAGGAAATTTATATGGTAGAAGGGAAGGGAAAGTGAGGAAGAACACAAGAGGGGGAGATTGTAAATTAGGCAAATAAGAGTCTTAAACAAATGCCCTTTAAATCCTTTCAAGCTTCCATTTATAGTTGAGAAGCAAAGAAGTAATGGTAGATAAATGGAATCTCTTTTCCAGTTTAGGAATTTTATAGAGCTAACATCTTCTTTTTGTAAAATAACTTTTTCTTTTTTGAAAAATGCTTTTACTTTTTGCAAAACTAGTAGTCACAAACACTTTGTCTTTTTTTTTCCACTAAAAGATGTTTTGTCATTTTATGGAGGTGACCTTGTTTCTTGGAAACTGCCAAAAGATATTTTTGTAAAGTCTCTTTCAAAGTCTTGAATTTTGGTCTTAGGACCACTAAAAGATAGTTTTCAATGGTTTTACAGTTGGTTGTCCTTAGCAAGTTTTATTTTTGGTAGTGTGTTGAAACAATTATCTTTATTACTTTGTAGGTTTTGTATAGATAAGGGCTTACTATTTTTTGAATGGACTAAGTCTTATTCTTACAAGTTTTTGGATTGCAATAACTATTATATTATTACAAAATATTTATCTTTAATTGGGCCATAGCTAAGAGGGCTACTACTACATAGGAATTTTGGGCAAAAAATGCAATATTTAGAGCCTTAATTTGTAGTGGCTAGACCAATATGGGCTAGTTTATATTGTCCAACTATGTTTTTTGTGGTGGATTTTAGTAATTTATGGGATTTTGAATGAATCTTGCCATTTAATTTTAAATTTTCTAATGAGAATAAGAGTATCATTTTGTATATGATAGCCAAAATACTAGGCTAATATCCATGGAACATAAGGTACATTCCTAGTCTCTTTAAACAAATGAACTTCAAACCATTACCTCTTCTAATTCTAAACCAGAATCCAAGGAGGTCAATACTTTTACAAAAGACCCACAAATCCTCGTAGAACTTATCAAATACATCACTAATCCTAACCTTTAAAAGGTATATCCAAAAAACTTTCTCAAAACCTTCCAAAAACAAGAGACCAAATAAAACATTTCAAACACTACTCCATCAACTTCTAGACCACCTAACAAATTTTGGTACAATTTTAGCCAAAAAGAACTCAAGAAAACCAAACCCATTATACAAGAACTCCAAATATAAATCAAGACCATTAAAATAGAACTTCAAAAGGCCACACAAAACCAACAAAAAGATAATCAAACCCTCTAATTTCTTTTTTCAAGACATTTAAAAGGAATCCCCAAAAGTGATCCTAAATTAGATCAGGAACCCCAAAACCTTGAAAAGTTCCAAATGATTTTCTTTTTGTTTTGGAACAAGTTACTTTTAGAAAATATTTTAACAAAATCACTTTAGTTTTCTCAACTAATTTCAAACTAAACACAATAACCTTGTTTAACATAGGTGTAGATTTGAACTGCATAAAATAAGGAATTGCTCCAAACTATTTTCAAGAAAAAAACGAAAGAAAAACTCTTAGCTACAAACAATTCAAAATGACCATTACAAATGAAACCACTATTGTCATTCAAAATCAATATTTTCAATTTAGAACTTCTTATGTTCTTGTTAAAAATATGTTTCATATGGTGATTCTAGGAACACTATTTATAAACTTATTACTCCTTATACTATCAATTATGATTGTATCATTTTGAAAACAAAATTCTAAAAATACCATTTTCCTTTTTTGAAGCCCCTAAAACTAGGATTTTAAACCTTATTAAAGCTTATTTCATTTATGAAAATGAGGTTTAGATCCTCATTCAAGCCAAACAATAAAATCTTTTCTACTTACAAAAAAATCTCTCATTACAAAGAATTCAAAACAAGTTACAAAACCCTTTTGTTTTAGATAAAATCTCTATTTTAAAACAAACCATTCAAAATGAACTTTGTTTTGATCTTCTAAATGCTTTCTAAAATAGGAAACAACACATTATTGATTTACCCTATTAACCAAATTTTAATGAAAAAAAAATTCCTACCAAAGTTCAATCTATCTAAATGATTACAAAATTATAAAGTTATTGTAAAAAAGAAACTCAAAATATAGAATCCAAAAAACTCATTTCCAAATTTAAATCACCTTAGTCATGTATTGTTTTCTATGTCAACAAATCAGCAAAACTAGAAAGAGGCACTCCAAGATTATTCATTAACTTAACTTCTCAATAAATCACTTAAGTGCATTAGGCATCTTATACCTAACAAAAAGGATTTATTGAAAAAACTTCACTCTACTTACATTTTTTCCAAATTCAATATGAAGTATGGATTTTGGGAAATTCAAATTGATCCAAAAGATAGGTACAAAATTACCTTCATCATTCCATTTGAATTGTATGAATGGAATGTGATACCATTTGGCTTGAAAAATACTCCTTTAAAATTTCAAGGATTTATGAATGAGATTTTTCAACCATATTCAAAATTTTATCTTATTTGCATTAATGATGTTTTGATCTTTTCAAACTTTGTTGAATAGCATTTTAAATATTTATCAACATTTTTCTATGTTTTTAAACACAATAGACTTGTGATATCTTAGTTTAAGATATCTTTATTCCAAATTTGACTTATGACCTTTTAGGGAGAAATACTTACCTTTTAGGGAGAAAGTAATGACCCCGTGACAGATGGTATTAGAGCAAACCTGACCTGACCCCGACTCTAATATCTCCTACTAAGAGCTTTATATGGAAGAAGTAGGTAAGGAGAGGCCTCGATTCTCGATAAGGACATCGATGGATTCGGTGGGAGAGAGAATGTCATGGACGGGTTAGGTATAACTTGACTCTCACATCAAATAGGAAGAGGGGGATCTTAGGCCATATAAGCGTGAGTGTTGCACACTCCAACATACTGTCATTTAGGGAGAAAGTAATGACCTTGTGACAAATGGTATTAGAGTCGAACCAACCCTAACTACAGTGTCTCCCACCAAGTGCTTTATGTGGAAGAAGTAAACAGAAGGAGGCTCTAATTCCTGACAAGTACATTAATGGAATAAGTACGGGAGAATGTCAAGGATGGGTTCGGTATGATCTGACTCCTACATTGGATAGGAAGAAGAGGATCTTAGGTCTTATAAGTATGGGTGCTACACACCTTAACAAGCTGTTTTTTAGGGAGAAAGTAATGACCTCATGACAAATGGTATTAGAGCTGACCCAACTCCGACTCCGGTATCTCCCACCAAACGTTTCACGTGGAAGAAGTAGGCAGGGGGAGGTCCACATTCCCGACAATGACGTTGATAGATTTAGTGGAGGAGAATACCACGGACAAGTTAGGTACAACCCAACTCCTACATCAGATAAAAAGAGAGGGATCTTGGGCCATATGAGTATGGGTGCTACACACTCTAACATGTTGCCTCTTAGGGAGAAAGTAACGACCCCATGACAGATGGTATCAGAGCCTACTCAACCCCGACTACGGTGTCTCCTGCCAAGTGCTTCACATGGAAGTAGCAGGCAGTGGGAGGGCCCGATTCCCAACGAGTACATCAATGGATTTGATGGGGGAGAATGTTACAAATAGGTTATATCACGGATGGGTTAGATACGACCCGACTCCTACCTCGGATAGGAAGAAGGGAATCTTGAATCATATAAGTATGGGTGTTGCACACCTTAACAAGCTGCTTTTTAGGGAGAAAGTAATGACCCCATGATAGATGGTACCAGAGTCGACCCGACCCTAACTCCAGTGTCTCTCGCCAAGCGCTTCACATGGAAGAAGTAGGCAAGGGGAGGTCACAATTCCCAATGAGGACGTCAATGGATTCCATGGAGGAGAATGTCAAGGACGGGTTAGGTACGACCTAACTCCCACATCAGATAGAAAGAAAGGGATCTTGGGTCATATAAGCATGGGTGTTGCGCGCCTTAACAAGTTGCATTTTAGGGAGAAAGTAATGACCTCGTAACAGATGGTATCAGAACCGACTAGACCCCTACTTTGGTGTCTCCCACTAAGTACTTCGCGTGGAAGATGTAGGCAGGGGGAGGCCACAATTCCCGATGAGGACATCGATGAATTTGGTGGAGGAAAATGTCACAGACGGGTCATGTCCCTAACGAGTTAGGTACGACCCAACTCCTATATCAAATAAGAAGAAAGGGATCTTAGGCCGAAAAAGTGAGGGTGTTGTGCAACCTAAAAGGCTACCTTCTAGGGAGAAAATAATGACCTCATGATAGATGGTATCAGAGCCAACCTAACCCCGACTATAGTGTCTCCTGCCAAGTGCTTCATTCGGAAGAAGTAAATGGGGGGAGGCCTCGATTCTCGACGAGTACATCAATGGATTCGGTAGGGGAGAATGTCACGAACAGCTTATGTCACGGATGAGTTAGGTATGACTCGACTCCCATATTAGATAGAAAGAGGGGGATTTTGGGCTATATAAGTATAAGTGTTATATAACCTAACAAGTCACTTTTTAGAGAGAAAGTAATGATCTCGTGACAGATGATATTAGAGTTGACTTGACCCCGACTGCAGTGTCTCCCGCCAATCGCTTCACGTGGAAAAAATAGGTAGGGGGCGGCCCCGATAGTACATAGATGGATTCGGTGGGGGAGAATGTCAAGGATGGGTTTAATACGACTTAACTCTCAAATCAAATAGGAAAAGGGGGATCTTGGGCCATATAAATATAGGTGCTGCACACCCTAACAAGCTGCTTTTTAGGGAGAAAATAATAACCCCATGACAGATGGTATCAAAGTCGACTTGACCCCAACTCCGGTGTCTTCCGCCAAGTGCTTCACATGGAAGAAGTAGGTAGGGGGAGGCCTCGAATCCATCGATTCCCGATGAGGACGTCAATGGATTCGATGGGAGAGAATGTCAAGGACGGGCTATGTATGACCTGACTCCTACATCAGATAGAAAGAAGGGGATCTTAAGCCATATAAACATGGATGCTACACACCCTAACAGGCTGCCTTTTAGGGAGAAAGAAATCACCCTATGACAAATAGTATTAATGTGGGAGAATGTCATGGATGGGTTATGTCACAGACAGGTTAGGTGTGACCCGACTCCCACATTGGATAAGAAGTAATGACCTTATGATAGATGGTATCAAAGCCAACCTAACTCCAACTCCAGTGTCTCCTGCTAAGCGCTTCACATGGAAGAAGTACGCAGGGGGAGGCCCCGATTCCCGACGAGTACATCGATAGATTCGGTGGGGAAGAATGTCATGGACAGGTTAGGTTTAACGAGACTCCCACATCGGATAGGAAGAAGGGGATCTTAAGTCAGATAAACATGGGTGCTACACACCTTAACAGGCTACCTTTTAAGGAGAAAGTAATGACGTCGTGATAGATGGTATCAAAGCCAACCCAACCCTGACTCTGGTGTCTCCTGCCAAGTACTTCACGTGGAAGAAGTAGGCAAGGGAGGCCGAAATTCCCGCCAAGTATGACGATGGATTTGGTAGAAGAGAATGTCACAAACGAGCGTATCAGAGTAATGGGTTGGTCTTTAGGTACGGCCGACTCCCACATCGGAGGAGAAAGTGGGGATCTTGGGCCATATAAGCGTGGGTGTTGCACACCCTAACAAGCTACCTTTTAAGGAGAAAGTAATGACCCCCGCCAAGCGCTTCATGTAGAAGAAGTAGGCAAGGGAAGGCCCCGAATCCATCGACATCCAATTCCTAACAAGAACATCAATGGATTCGGTAAGGGAGAATGTCACGGACAGGTTAGGTGTGACCTGACTTCCACATCAGATAAAAAGAGGGGGATCTTGAGCCATATAAGCGTGGGTGCTGCACACCCTAACAAGCTGCCTTTCAAGGATAGAGTAATGACCCCGTGATAAGAAGCTCCGAAAACTACTTCATGTAGTCACGAACTGCATCCCTCTGTCCAAGACGTTTTAGCTCATCGCAAGCTTTTTCTCCAGCAAATAGGGGATAGTAATTTTGTCGAAACTCCTCAACAAATCTATCCCAATTCATGATAGGATCTCCAGCAAATGAGGGATAGTAATTCTGTTGAAACTCCTCAACAAATCTATCCCAGGTCATGATAGGATCTTTATACCTTTCATCTAACCGACAATGCCACCACAATAAGGCATTATCAACTAAATACATAGATGCAGTGTTTACCCATGATTGGCTATCATTGATCCCCATGACTTGGAAATATCGCTCCATATACCATAGGAAGTTGTCCACATCCTTGGCCACTTGTGTGCCCTTGAACTCCTTTGGCTTGGGTGTGTCAGTACGTGGTCCTTGCACGGTGATCACCCCATTCATGTGTGCTACCTCCAACTCTATAAGCTTTCCCTTAAACTTTGCTATCTCCACACGCATAACTGTTATCATGGCCTCCAAAGATTTGTCCCACTAATGAAGTTCTGCCTTTAAGGTCTCTAACAACTCACCTTGAAGTTCTCCCATGCCAACTTTAAGCTCCTGCATCTCAACCATGAGCTCCTCCCTTTCGGCATCTACACCTTCGATGGACTAGGTCAGGTCATCAACCGAACCTTGGACATCAATGATGAATGATTCAATTTTTGTTATACAATGTGTCAAGTCCCTTACTAGATCCCTTAAACTCAAAATAGCATGATTCTTCTTTCCCTTAGCAGCAGCACCTTTATGGGCCTTCCTTCCACGATCATCACCCATGATGAGCGCTTCATCAGAACGTGGTTCTGCCATAATGCTTGGAATGAATCAACTTTAATATCACTTGTCATGGGCCTATGGATTTATTGCTCCCTACCCGTACGACCTTGAGAACACTTCCTAAGTAGTCTTCTCCCACTCAACTCACAAAAACCTTTTGGAGAGGAACTTTATATGTATATTTCGCTTGTATAGTGGGTGTATTTCAAATGAGGGGAGGAGGTCCCCTTTTATACAAGTATTGGACAAGCTACAACAGTTAGATCCTTCCTTGATCTAATGGTGGATATCATATCTTTTCAACCTCCTATCTACATACATTTACCAACATTTATTATATGGTTGGCTCCAATGTATTACTCTTCCCTATGAGCCTTCTACATTCATAGTATTACCCTTCCCTAAGAGGCGTCTACATTCAATGTAATGTCCATCCCTAGCACACATGATCATACCAATCAACAACTCAAATACCTTTCACACTTGACACCAATACCTTAACCTCCCTTAGTATACTATTGTACTATACGCATATTCTTATTTCACCTTACTTACTTGGGTAACCACACTCAAATTTTCATTTGACACCAATTTGCTTATATTCTTAAGCTTATGGGTTTAAGAGACTAACATTGTGAGTTAAGATTATTAATATGATTTTTGATGGATATGTCATCCAAGTGAAAATTGGCATACACATATAATAAGGTGTTTGCTATAATTATTCATTTTTTTAATATAACTTATTTATGATCTTATACCAAACAAAATTTATTTTATTATTTATTATTTTAAGTAGATCTCATTTATGATATAGTATAAAATTATAAATAAGTTACACTTAAAAAAAAGTCAAAATAGAAATCTCCTTACTCTAACATGTAAATTTACACTATATTAGTTTGCTAAAACTCGTAAACAATTATACCATTAACTCAAATTTGAAAATTAATCAACTCCTTTCCTCTTTGTCGCATTGAGTGTGAGTCGTCGAACGTTAGACTTGATGTTTGGACTCGAACTCTACAAGTTAGGCCGAGTCAATTGAGTACGGCAAAGGAGGATACAACTATGGATTAAACCCAGATCTCTATGCACACTGTAGCACGAGCCATCTTAAAATGAACGGGCATGGAAGGATCTACCAACTGCTGCCAGTTGACCATACTTGCTCCAAAGTAACACTAGCAAGCAAAATTCAAAAACACTCGGATGGACAACATAACATGACAATGGGTAGGTCTCCTTATGTGACATGATAACGAGTAGGTCTCCTTACTTACTGGTCGTACCAATTCCGCAAGGTTATAACCTCCATACCAGAAATAAAGGTTTCATGAGGCTAAGACCACGTGAAAACATCTGCAGTTTGTAGGCACCTAAGAGGAGCTATGTAAATCAGTTACCTCGTACTACTCTGACTTTCCTATGGTTAGAATGACTGGTTATGTTGGATTGGCTGTCCTGGTGGCGAGAGACAATGGTATTTCATGAAGATGCTCTACCTATCTTTATGGCCAAAACATACAAGAGGCAAGAAGAAAGCATGCAAAGGAGGAAAGAAATTTACTAAGTGTGTGTACGTTGGATTCAAACTGAAAGATGCACGTGATTACGTTGGACTGCATTACTGCGTCAGGTGGGTCAACTTCCTTTATTACTCTTGTAGGTGCCACTGCATATTTTACAATTCTACCACCATAACGAGACAAGTGTTTTATGACGTTTAACATATGTTACAAAAGATTGAAAAAGAGTCACTATAAGTTTATACTGACATTTTTCCCAAATGTTACCTAAATGTCACTTTAATTAATGTTGGTATGTGTTATAATAACATTTTCGAGAAACATTGTGGTGATAAATATAATAACATTTTAAAAAAGTATAACATAATATGTTGTAACATATATAATTATTATTAAATATATATCTAATTTTCATTACAGATCATAATAATTTTTATTAATTATAAATTTACTTCAACATATATAAAAATAATAATTATGTAAATTTGATATTTATCAAATTTATAATTATATAAAATTTACATTTGTTGTTATACTTAAAAATTACAAATATTTTTAGTGGAATAGCTATTAATTGTTAGTCTAAAGAATAAATAAACAAATAAAATTATAACACTAAATTGATCAAATATTATTTTTATTAATAATAATAACTCTTATTTTACAACTATGACTACAAAAACACAAATCACATATTTGAAGGTACCAAAATAACTTGAAAATCGTTCCTCTATAAATTCAAGGTTTAAAATAAAGTATCTACATAAAAACAAATGTCCTTCGTTGTTGATTGTTTTTTCTAACCCCTAAGTCTTGCAATCTTCTCCTACATAAAGCAAAAATATACAACTTTCATCATTCCATAAATTTATGAAAATAGAACTTTTTAATATATCGGGACCACATCATACCTCTCATCCTTTTTTTTCTTTTTCCTGTTGTTGTACAAAGAAAATGACACTTGGTTGAGGCCTATAATTTCACCTCTTCCAAAAAGCAAAAATTCAAATCAAAATTATGAAACTTAAGAATAAAAATACTTTCATATATGTCTAGTGTTGGACCAAGAAAAGATGCTTGTGGAATCATATCATCCAGCAACATACATAATTGTAAAAGAATCATGGAGTTTGATGTCAAAACACTAAGTATAACCAAATCTTTTTTTTTTTTTCTGTGTAAATCAGTGCGCATAAGAAAAACAATGACCAAAGTGCCTCCCCATTTTTCTAGCTACCAAGAATGCCATTCAGATGCACAACCATTAAAGGTTCTGATATCAACTTGTTCATTACAGATGCCCACTTTATCTGTACATTAAATAATTTTACATAAAACAAATTCTCCCCTTGAAAGTTTATAGTGTTCATCCCAACAAGTTAAGAATTATTATTGAAAGAATAATGCACCTATTATAAGACGTAAGAGTCAATGAAATTTGCCCAAGGCATTAGAAGCTTGAATAAATTTTGTATATGCAAGTCTTAAGATCCATTACACAAAAGAACAAAGATCACATCATCTAATGAATTTTACGTCACTAAAAAGACATAATAGTGAAGTACATAAAATTGCAAGTGCTCCTTGAACAAGTCCATAATGTCACATGGACACTAAGTCCAATCCGTCTAGCAAGTGAGAAGATAGAAATTGGGGGCTAAATTAATCCTCTACAGGCTGCCAATATTGCTCAACCCCTTTTGCGGCCCAAATCTAGCAGTGGAAGGTCCTAGAAGAGTGTTGAAGTATCTGGAAGTGCCACAACTAGAGACTTCCAACAAAGTCCAGCAAAGACACTCATCTAGAACCTTCTTGAAAGGACTCTCTTTAATGCTCTCTCTAAAACATTCTTTGTAAATATTCTAAATAGTCATTTGTAGCCACACATTGAGGAGGTGGAGCAATTATAAATAGGCCACTCCTCTCATTTGTAAACACACCCTCGAATGCTCAATACAAGCTCACTTGCAAAGCTCTCTTGTGTTTTTTCTCTTCCTCCAGCAATTCCAAGTCCTTGCCTCCCAACGCTTTCCGCTGATTCTCTCAAACTCTCCAAGGCTTACTTAGCTCATTTTTGCACACAAGATTGACTAAGTGTCACGCTAGTTAGCACACTCAAAGTCTAACTTCGTGATAGGTGGTATCAGAGCCAAGGTTCAAACCTTAGGTGCAACCTATTTGTTTGTTGTTTGTTGAGACAACGAGCATGGCAAGCGAAGAAGGATTTGTTGCAACCACTGTGGAGGAGGAGCAACAAGCAAGGCAACAATCTCATGGGCGTAAGGAGCAGTGTGCCCCTACCAAGCGTAGTAAATCCAAGGCTCTAGCAAGGGAAACCATGGACACTCGCGTTGCTAGCTTGGAGTAGAGCATCACCAATATAAGCTCTGTTGTGGGTGACCTCAGTGATCAAGTCGATAACTTGATCTATGAGAATGCAAAGATCACACGGGCTGCCAAAGTCATGGTTGAAGAGTTTGGTCACTCGTTTAGGGGAGAACTATGCTCCCTAAATCAAGATCTGTCCAACCTATGTGAGTTCATCGAAGGAGAGATTCATGACCTCTATAGGGAGATGGATTCTCTACACTAAAACAACTTATACACTATTATAGCTGCCACTACTAGTGCCACTATTGTGCATGGCTTAAAGGTCTCGAAGCTTGCCATGTACAACGACACACGCAATGCCACTATTATGGAGAATTTTCTGTTCGACCTTGAGCAGTACTTCGAGGCCATAGGGGTTATTGATGACCTTGCCAAGGTAGGCAACACCCCAATCTTCTTAAGAGATGCTGCCCAACTATGGTGGAGACGTAAACACTCTAAGAGAGAGAAGGAATTGTGCAACATCGACACTTGGGAGCAATTCAAGGCTAAGGTATGTAGGTACTTTGTTCCTCACAATGTAGATAGCGAAGTGAGGGGAAAGTTGTGTTGCCTAAGCCAAATAGATAATATTTCTGACTGCATTAAGGAATTTACTACCCTTATGCTTGAATTCGAGAAGTCCGACAGGGAGCTTATCTTCTACTTTAAAGATAGCTCGAAAGATTGGGCGAGAGTTGAGTTAGAGAGGCGTGATGTACAGACCTTGGATGCTATCATTGCCGCTGCCAAAACCTTTGTTGACTACTCTACCCATTCCAAGAGCAAGAAGCCAAACTTTAGCAAAAGTGGGGGAGACAAAACCGGACAGAAGAGGCAGGATTCTAGCTGCAACAAGGGTGGACAATAGAGATCCTTAAATGGCCATCCCAAGCATGAAAAGAAGTCTGCGGGTAAGCGCAACTCAGGTAATCCCCCTAGTTCTCGTTTCATTTGTGATAGACCACACTGGGTGAGAGACTGCCCCAAACATAAAGCAATGAATGCTATAATGGCGGTACTTGACCCGGAGAAGGCCGACGAAGAACCCTGAGCTGACATGGGATGTATCTAACAATTGGGTAATCTCTCAAAGTGCGCCTCCCTAGCAGTCTCTAAGGAGAAGGGACTGTTGTACGCTAACATTGCCATCAATGGCAAAATAGCCTGTGCGATGCTAGATACAGGGGCAACGTACAACTTCATGGACGTGCAAGAGGCCAACCAACTAGACTTCAAACTGACGAAAGGAAACGACACCATCAAAGTAGTAAACTCAGAAGCAAAGCCTGTCTAAGGCATAGTGCATGAAGTAGCTGTCCAGATTGGCAAATAGATAGGTAAGTTAGACTTTACCGTCATTCACATGGATGACTTCAAGGTAGTGTTAGGTCTTACATTTTTCTGTGAAGTTTTGGCTTTTCCCGTTCCTGCCTCAAGTTCTTTTGTGGTCATCGACGCTCGCAAGATCCGAGTAGTCTCCTTAAAGTGGAAGGAGAAGTCTCAACCATCGATGATTTCTGCCTTGCAATTCAAGCGAGGTCTCAAGTCGGGTCCAAGCTACATAGCTACCATAAGGGAGTTGAGCGATGGGGAAGACGTAGCAACACCAACTCCTGCATTGCCATAACCCATCCAGGTAGTCCTTGCCAAGTTCAAGGATGTTATGCCTTCCGAGTTACAGAAGAAGCTTCTACCAAAGCGAGATGTGGATCACCACATTGAGCTAGAACTCGGTACCAAACCTCTTGTCGTGGCCCCTTATCGCATGACACCCCCGAAACTCGTTGAACTAAGGAAGCAGCTCCATGATCTGATCAATTCAGGCTACATTCAACCATCAAAAACCCTTTTCGGTGCCCCAGTCCTCTTCCAGAAGAAGAAGGATGGATCGCTGCATATGTGTATTGACTATCGAGCCTTGAATAAGGTCACTATCAAGAACAAGTATCCAATCCCCTTGATAGCTGATCTTTTCAACCAACTCATAAAGGCAAGGTACTTCACTAAGCTGGATTTACAGTCGAGTTACTACCAGGTCTAAATTGCATAAGGTGACAAACCAAAGACAACCTATGTAACAACCTGTGTAACCTTTGGCCTCACCAACGCACCTCCACCTTCTGCACACTTATGAATAAGGTACTGCATCCATTCCTTGAAAAATTCATGGTAGTTTATTTGGATAACATCGTGGTGTATAACAACACACTTAAGGAGCACGTTGAGTACCTCAAGCAAGTCTTCTAAGTTCTGCCGAAAAACGAGTTGTTCGTCAAGAAGGAGAAGTGCTCATTCACCGAGAAAAAGGTGGACTTCCTTGGTCACTGAATCAAGGATGTTAGATTGATGAAGGATCCAGTAAAGGTGCGAGCCATCCAACAATGGGAGCCTCTAACCAAGGTCCCAGAACTACGATCCTTCCTGGGGCTTGTCAACTACTACCGTCAGTTAATCAAGGGATATTCTGCCATAACAGCATCCCTAACTGACCTACTAAAGAAGAACCACACTTGCCATTGGACAAGTGAATGCCAAGCTTCCTTCAAGAGATTGAAGTAAGTAATCTCCAAAGAACCTGTTATGGTGCTACCAAACTACGAAAAACCTTTTAAAGTCCACACCGATGCATCTGACTTTGCCATCAATGGAGTCCTGATGCAAGATAAGCATCCCATTGCCTATGAAAGTCATAAGCTTAATGACATAGAGAGGCGGTACACCATCCAAGACAAGGAGATGACTGCTATTATCCATTGCTTGTGCACTTGGAGACATTATCTCCTAGGAAGTAAGTTTGTAATCATGACTGAAAATGTTGCTACGAGCTACTTCTAGACACAAAAGAAACTCAACCCCAAACAAGCTTGTTGGCAAGACTTCCTTCTAGAATTCGACTACACTCTGAGGTATAAGCCAGGACAAGCTAACGTTGTTGTTGACACACTGAACAGAAAGATGGAGCTAGCTACCCTCTTCATTAGTACACCTAAGAGCAATCTCCTTGAATGAATTAAGGAAGGTACGGGACAAGATAGTCTAGCCAACAATCTGCTGAGATTGGCTAACGAGGGGAAGACTCGTCGATTTTGGGTGGACAACAAAGTCCTCATGACAATCGAGAACCGAGTTTTCGTGCCAAAGTGGGGAACTTACGGAAAGAAATCCTTAAGGAATGTCACGATTCCCTATGGGCTGGTCACCTAGGTATGACACGAACCCTTACTCTTATCCAACAACATTACTTCTAGCCACATATGCACACAGACATCAAGGCCTATATACGGACTTGCTTAGTTTGCCAATAAGATAAGGTAGAACAGCAGCAACTAGCGAGTCTACTTGAGCCATTACTTATCCCTGAGAAGCCATGGGAAAGTGTCTTAATGGACTTTATTGTAACACTACCAAAGTCTGAAGGATGCGGGAGCATTATGGTGGTGATCAATTGGTTCAGCAAGTATGGCATCTTCATTCTAGCCCCTACTGATTGTAAGGTGAACAAAGTTGCTCGCTTGTTCTTCAAGAATGTAGTAAAGCTATGAGGTGTACCAAAGAGCATCATTAGTGATAGAGACCCCTGCTTTACGGGCAAATTCTGGCGTGAGTTATTGAAGTTGCTGGGAACCGATCTAAACTTCTCAATAAGCTTCCATCCTTAAAGTAATGGGCAGACTGAGTGAGTGAATGTCTTGCTCGAGCAATACCTGAGGCACTACGTCAGTGCTCATCAATGAGATTGGGTGAAGCTACTCAACGTTGCCCAATTCTTGTACAACCTCTAGAGGAGTGAGGCCACAAACAAAAACCCGTTCGAGATTGTCATGGGACAACAACCGTTGACACCAAGTGCTATTGCCTCTCCTTACATTGGTAGTAACTTGTCTGCCTATAAGTTTGCGAGAGAGTGGCATAAGGAAGCGAATATAACAAGAGCTTGCCTTGACAAAATGGCCAAAAGGATGAAAAGATAGGTTGACACCAAACGACGTCCAAAGGACTATGCAACGGGAGACATGGTGATGGTGAAGTTATTACCCAACCAATTCAAGTCTCTACACAAAGTCCATAAGGGCTTGGTAAGGAAGTATAAAGGGTTATTTCCTATGGTCAAGCATGTAGGAAAGGCTGCCTATTAAGTCCAACTCCCTCTAAAGCTGAAAATCTATAATGTCTTCCATGTAAGTCTTCTTAAGCCTTTTCATGCCTATCAAGTCCAAATCCCTCTAAAGTTGAAAATCTATAATGTCTTCCATGTAAGTCTTCTTAAGCCTTTTCATGGGGATAATGGTGAAATGGAAAGATTTGTCGAACGAAGAGGCTAGATGGGAATGAGAGGACCAGTTTTGGCAATTTACCGACCACATTTGGCAATATAAGGCTAAGAATGCGAAGAGGACGACATAGGATTAAGTGGGGGAGGGTGTCACATGGACACTAAGTCCAACAAGTGAGAAGACAGAAATTGGGGGCCAAATTAAGCCTTTGCAGGCTGCTAACATTGCTTAGCCCCCTTTGCGGCCCAAATCTAGCAACAAAAGGTCCTAGAAGAGTGTTAAAGTATCTGGAAGTGCCACATCTAGAGACTTCTAGCAAAGTCCAGCAAAGACACTCACCTAAAACCTTCTTGAAAGGACCCTCTCTAATGCTCTCTTAAGAACATTCTCTATAAACATTCTAGATGTCATTTGTAGCCACACATTGAGGAGGTAGAGCAACTATAAATAAGCCATTCCTCTCATTTGTAAACACACCCTTGAATGCTCAATACAAGCTCACTTACAAGACTCTCTTGTGCTCTCTCTCTTCCTCTAGTAATTCCAAGTTCTTACTTGCCTCCTAATGCTTTTCGTTGATTCTCTTAAACTCTCCAAGGCTTACTTAGCTCATCTTCGCACGCAAGATTGACAAGTGCTGCATGGGTTAGCACACTCAAAGCCTAACTCTGTGACAATAAGCCTATAAAGAAGAACCATAAAGGCCACAACACTAGTGCTTGCTACACAAAATTGCAACAAAAACCTTCACTAATTACAAAAAATCAACCCAACAATGACTATCTTGCAAAAAAGTCAAAAACATACCAACCAAAGATACTTTTCAAAACTGCATCAATAACAAAGAGGTACCTCTACTAAAGGTCAACTATTATACTCAAGACCATTAGCTATTCAAAGAATTGATGACAATTTATCAAAACACCAATAAGTCAGCTATAAAGAAGCCACTTAAGCCAGGTTCATGCAATTTAGTCTACTACACTCTTGATCATCGAATATCACACATGTTTAGGATAATAATGAGAAAGTTCATTATCTAGACCAGTTAACACATTATTGGCTTTATTTCTAGAGGCATGCTGCATTATCTTTAATTTAATGACTAGATGATTCTAATGGTTGACAAGAATAACACATAGATATAACATGAAATTAACAACAATACAAGAAATGAGATGCCTTATTGATTATGAAAGCCTTCGCATTTTCATAGCATTTCGTGCTCAAAACAAGTGATGAGTTGCTTAAACAACAACTCAACAAAAGAACCCAAAAAAAGAATCACCATTACCTTGCCTGCAATTAAAAAAAAAAATAGATTTGTTCTCTAACACAAAATATCTCAATCTTTTAGTGATTTTTTATAATTGTTTTTCTTTCAATTTTTAAATGTGGGGAAAGTGTTTTAGCTACCAAATAAAGCAGATTTTGTAAAAATTGTTTGATTAAAGATAGGAGAGATAGAGAGAGAGGTAAATAAGTTTTGACAATATAATCTTTTGTGGGTTTTGCATAGTTACTAAAATCACTATTTGTGCAAACTCAAAAAATAATACAAAAATGGAAACACTACACGAAATTGATGTTTGGAGGCCAAAATAGAAATCAAATCCCGAAGTAATTAACCTAAAAATCAAACAAAAAATAATTTTATTGTGTGTGTGAGTGTGGAAGCAAGTAAGAAGAACGAAGATTTTACATAGATTAAGTTAGAAAATGAGTTAGAGAGCTAGAGAATAAGAGAGGGAAACCAACTCATGTTCAAGGTGAGAGAGAGTTCAACAACCAAAGATCTATATATCTCAATCGTCGAAGAACAAAACTAGAAAGGGCGGACACGAGTTTTCTCTTCTTTTTTTTTTTTTTTTCTGTGATAGGTTTTTTTAAACAAATACTAAAATCTAATGCTATTTTGAAATTTTAAATCCTTAAAAATATTTATTTCCTCTATTTTTACTATAAGTATCCCAATAACCAAAAATTGTGGTGGTTTCTTTTTCTTTTTTAAGGCGGTTGCCTAAGAATAGGTTTTTTTTTTCCATTAAATATACAAGTCTTTTAGCATATAGTGGACTCTCATAAAATTTAAATAGATACATATAAAGTAATATTTGTTTAAATTATTACTTTAAATAACTTTGAAGGTTGAGTTTCTTATTTTTATTGATATTTGTTGAAAATGTCATCGTAAAAAACGTTGCTATACATATTTTTTGTTATGCCCATCAAGGTTAAGACTGCTCCTCCCCTCTGTCATGTGCCGCATAATTCTGCCCAAAATTGAGCTATTTAAAGAGGCTTATTCCAGCCACCACTCTAAAATTCCAGAACTAGGTGGAAGCCTCTAGAATCTTGTAGATAACTCTCTTATCTTCTTGTAGAATGTAGAGTTAAGTAGAATACTCTAAACGGAGAATAGTGACCGTTAGATTAAATAGATCTTGACCCTCCGTTAAGGAGGTGGATGACTATATATAGCCTTAGGAACCTCATTTGTAATCAATCAAAGTAAGAGTGTATTTGCATTCTTAAAGCAATATAGTATTCTCCAAGTTCTCCATATCTCTTGTCTACTTTGTGTGCATTTTTCTATCTTTTGCTAGTAGCATTCTAGCTCTCAGAAAAGGTTGAACTGGCATTCAAGTCAAGTGAATTGCTAATGTCGTATGGGTCGTTGGGTGAACAAGGCCAAGTCTATGACAAGTGGTATTAAAGCCTAGCTTTTACAAGTTGCAAGCACACTCTGTTGATAAGGATGTCTGGTCCACATAGTGAGACTACCCACGTGGTCAAGGAAGCTAAGAAGCAACCAAAAAGAGGGAGATCAAGGTCGAGGGATGTCTTGGAAGACACCAATGCAAGTTTTGCAAAAGTTAAGCTTGCCATGGCTGATGGGCAGGAGAAGTTTGAGGTAGTAGACCAATGCATCAACGAGCTCGAGAAGGAGAGTGTAGAGCTTCACGAGGAGTTGCAAGGTGCCTTAAACTAAGCCTTGTCAAGGTGTCTAGATCAAGTGAAGACCTTGGAAGAGGCCCTCTATTGTGAGGTTGGGATGTTGAAGGAAGAGCTCAAAAGAGTCTCCAACGAGTTGAAGGAGACCAAGGACGAGCTAGTCCTTTGCCAAAAGGCAATTGCTCAAAGTGGAAGCATTGCTTTGCCAATAGTAGTTACAGCTTCTTCAAAAGTGGATGTCCCAAGACCCAAGGCATCTAATGGGTCAAGAAACGCAAAAGAGTTTGATAATTTTCTATAGAGCTTGGAACAATACTTTAAGGCACTTAGTGTCACGGAGGATGCCAAGAAGATTGATAATGCCACCTTATACCTCATGGATACCGTAATGGTATGGTAAAGAAGTAGGTATAGTGATATTGAAAGGGGTACTTGCATCATTAACACATGGGACGAGTTCAAGAGAGAACTCAAGCGGCAATTCTATCCAAAGAATGTCGAGGAAGAGGCAAGAGTGAAGCTAAGGCGTCTTCAACAAAAGACAAGCATACGAGAGTATGTGAAGGAATTCTCCAAAGTGTTGTTGGAAATTCCTAGTTATCCCAACAAGGAGGCATTCTTTGCATTCAAATATGGCTTACAAAACTGGGCAAAGATGGAGATCCAAAGACATGGTGTTCAAGATCTCACCACCGTTATTTCCATTACTGAATCACTAATAGAGTTCAGGAAGTCCGAAAAGTCCAAGTCTCATAAGGACAAGGTTGGCAAAGGAAAGAGTGGGGAAGAGAGTCCCTTGAACAAAGGATGTTTTCACAAGTTTAATGGGCTAAAGGAAGGGAAGAACACCAAGGAGGGTCAAAGCAGTGATCGGCCCCCTCTCAAATACTACTTTTACGATGGGTCGCACAAGGCCAGGGATTGCCAAAAGAAAGCCAAGCTGAGACGAGGATGGGATCCTTACAAATCATTAATGTCATCAAAGCCAAGGTCGAAGTGCCTAAAATCGAGAAGAGAGGACAATTATATGTGGAAACAAAGGTGAGTAACCAAGTGGTTAAAGCCTTAGTGGAAACTAGAGCTTCCAATAACTTTCTTCAAGGAGAGGAAGCAAGCCGGTTGGGCATCAAATACAACAAGGAGCGAGGATGGCTCAAGGTAATAAATTTGGGGCTAAAGTCAATTTTTGGCATTACTCATGGTATAGAGGTACGTACGGGTGAATGATATGGCCTTGTAGACTTATTGTACCAATGAATGATTATCCAATTGTGCTTGATATGGAGTTTATGGACTGCGTTAAGGTTGTGCCTATTCCTTTTGCCAACACAGTGTGCATCTTGGAGGAAGGCAATACATGCATGGTGCCTTTGGCTAGGGAGACCAACCTTCAATCTAGGCAAATTTCTACCATGCAACTTTTGAAAGGTGTAAAGAAGTCACAACCCACCTTTCTTGTATCCCTGAGGATGGAAAGGATACTTCCTCATCAAATGTCCTACCTAAGGAAGTCTCTCATGTCCTAAAGGAGTTTAAGGACGTGAAGCCTCCTGAATTGCCTAAGAAACTCCCACCTAAATGTGAGGTGGATCACAAGATAGAATTGGTCCTTGGTGCAAGACCACTTACTGCGGTGCCTTACCGAATGGCACCCTTGGAGTTAGAGGAACTTAAGAGGCAACTAAAGGAGCTGTTGGATACGGGTTACGTTCAACTGTTAAAGGCTTCATATGGTGCACCCATGCTTTTCCAAAAGAAGCACGATAGGTCACTTTGGTTGTGCATCGATTATCGAGCGCTCAATAAAATAACCGTGAAGAACAAATATCCCATTCCATTAATAGTTGATTTGTTCGGTCAGCTAGGTGAAGCACGATGGTTCATGAAGTTGGATTTGAGATCGGGATATTACCAAATGAGGATTGTAGAAGGAGATGAGCCAAAGACCGCTTGTGTTACAAGGTATGACTCATTTGAGTTCTTAGTTATGCCATTTGGACTTACTAATGCCCCTGCCATGTTCTGCACTCTTATGAATCGAGTCTTCAAGTTGTTTTTGGATAAATTTGTCATAGTGTATTTGGATGATATCGTTGTCTATAGTAAGATGTTAGATGAGCATATCAAACATCTACGACAAGTTTTCCAAGTACTAAGAGAACATGAGTTGTATGTGAAGAGGGAGAAATGTGTCTTTGCTTAACGAAAGGTCACATTCTTAGGGCACATCATCAATGGAGGCAAACTACGGATGGACAAGTCCAAGGTGCAAGCCATCCATAACTAAGAGCCACCAAAGAAGGTGATTGAGGTACAATCCTTCTTAGGCCTCGTCAATTATTACAGAAGATTTATAAAGGGCTACTCCTCTATTGCAACTCCACTCATTGATTTGTTGAAGAAGAATAACACATGGAGTTGGGATGCTAAATGCCAAAGAGCATTTAAAGTGCTCAAGCAAGTAGTAGTTGACGAGCCAGTGTTGGCTCTTCCCGACCACACCAAACCATATGAGGTACAGACTGATACTTCGAATTTTGCAATCGGTGGTGTGTTATTACAAGAAGGGCATCCCATTGCATATGAAAGTTGCAAGTTGAATGAAACCGAGTGTCGTTATACAGTCCAAGAAAAAGAGATGACTGTAGTGGTGCATTATCTATGAACTTAGAGACATTATTTGTTAGGGTCCAAGTTCATCGTGAAGGTGGACAACACTGCCACAAGTTACTTCCTTAATCAAAAGAAGTTGATGCCAAAGCAAGTGAGGTGGCAAGCGTTCTTGGCAAAATTCAACTTTGTGATGGAGTATAAGCCGGGCAAAGTTAACTTGGTGGCCGATGCATTGAGTAGGAAGGCCGAACTAGCTGCCATCACAAGTCCAAACATCCCTTTGGTAGAACAAGTAAAGGAGGGATTGGAGCATGACCTACAAGCCAAAAGTTTGAAAGAATTGGCAAGTAGTGGGAAGACACACTAGTTTTGGCTTGTAGATGGATTGCTCACTACCAAAGGTAATAGAGTTTACGTACCAAAGTGACAAGGGTTGAGGAAAGTGATTATTAAGGAGTGTCATGACTCAAAATAGGCAGGACATTCAGGTATACGTTGTACATTGGCACTTGTAGAGCGAACATATTATTGGCCATATATGCGAGATGACATTGAGCTTTACGTAAAGACGTGTCTAGTATGCTAATAAGACAAGGTGGAGCAGCACTAACTAGCAGGATTATTGGAACCCCTACCTATTCTGGAGAAGCCATGGGAAAGTGTTTTGATGGATTTCATCACATGTCTACTGAAGTTGGATGGATGTGCCAACATCATGGTAGTGGTAGACAGATTTAGCAAGTATGGTGTGTTCATCCCTATACCCTCAAAGTTTATAGGTGAAGATGTAGCGTGCCTATTTTTCAAGTATATGGTGAAATACTGGGGTATCCCGAAAATGATTGTTAGCTACAAAGACACTCGCTTCATTGGGAGATTTTGGATGGAGTTATTCAAGTTAATGGGATCTGAGCTCAACTTCTCCACAAGTTTTCATCCTCAAACTGACAGCCAAACAGAGAGGGTGAATGCCTTGTTAGAGCTATTCTTAAGGCATTACGTAAGTGCCAACCAGAGTGATTGGGCTAAGTTACTTGACATAGCCCAATTCTCATACAATCTACAAAAAAGCGACTCAACTAGGGCTAGTTCGTTCGAGGTTGCTACGGGACTACAACCATTGACTCCACACACATTGGCGGTTGGCTACAAAGGGCCTAGTCCTACTACATTCAAGTTTGCCAAGGGTTGGCATGAGAAGTCCGACATGGCACGAGCACACTAGGCCAAGGCTACTAAGCGAATGAAGAAATGGGCCAATGCCAAGAGGAGACACTTGGAGTTTGAGGAAAGAGATTTGGTGATGGTGAAACTCCTTCCCCATCAAAGCCAAAGGTTTGTTAGGGTGCATAAGGGTCTAGTAAGGCGTTACGAGGGGACCTTTCCCAATGGAGAAGAGGATTGACAAACTAGCTTACCGATTAACCTTACCATCACACCTTGAGATGCATCCAGTATTCCACGTTAGCTGGCTAAAATCTTACCATCCTGATAAGGAGGAGCCGAGCAGGGGCAAGTCAAAGAGGGCCCCTACAACTATAATAGCCATGTCAGATCGTGACATGGAAGAAATATTGGCGCTTCATGTCATTCCAAGGAGAGGCACCCATCCGAGTTATGTCGAGTACTTTGTTAAATAGAAAGGGTTGCCTAATAGCGAAGCAAGTTGGGAACACGAGCTAACCTTGTGGAGTAACGTCAATATGATTGAGGCTTATAAGAGGGACGCGACGAGGGTGTCGCTAGATTGAGTGGGGGAGAATGTCACGCACCGCATAATTCTGCCCAAAATTGAGCTATTTAAAGAGGTTTATTCCAGCCACCACTCAAAAATTCTAGAATTAGGTGAAAACCTCTAAAATCTTATAGATAACTCCCTTATTTTCTTGTAAAACGTAGAGTTAGGTAGAATATTCTAGAAGGAGAATAATGACCGTTAAATTAAATAGATCCTTGCCTCAGAGAAGACTGAACTAATATTTGAGTCAAATGAATTGGTAGTGCTGCACAGATCGTTGAATAAGGCCAAGTCCGTGACACCTCTCATGTGGGGACCAACCATTTTGATTGGACTTAAGAGTTAATAGGGTTGCATATGGTGGGGTCATGGGTATGCTTGTAAACTGTGCACCGACATTTGAGGCAAAGTATAATATAATTCACTTTTTTTCAAAAGAGACGCGGAGAATTTATCTCGTGGTAAACGGATTTGTCCAAGTGGAATCATATTTGAATCACAGCAACGTTGTGGTAGTGCCAAATAGGAAACCTGTACATCATTATGTTTTGCTCAATTTTTGTTTAATGAAACTATATCTGGTTTTTTGTAATGTTTTGAGAAAATGGGATTCAATGTTGCTTACGTATATTGCGTACAATTGTGCGGCAGTAGCTCACAGTTAACGAAATATAGAATAGAAGTTTACAATCATAATTAAAGGAGAGATTTGGATCACAATTTGTAAGAAGGACTGCAATCTGGGCTCCTTTTTAGTGAAATACCACCCAAACGTTGGGAAGCTATGAAAAATTAGGCAGTCCAGTCTCGCATTCAAGAATGTAGTTCTGGCATGCATTATTAGACATGTGCCATATTTTTCTCAAATAATGACATAGTCTTCTGGTTGATAACAACATGTCTCCTACACAGTGTCAATCGCACAAAAACGAGACGGAGGAATTTGACAAACCTATAGGTTCTTGGTTAGGAGGTAGCGTGTTTCAAAGTTGATGTATGCTACCAAAATTACTTTAAATCATTTAATTAATAAGCTTGTAATTTGGGTGAGTAGAAGTCAAATTTACATAAATTGAATTTTGATTATGTTAGAAAAATAAAGAAAATATATAGAATAAGGATAAAAATAAAATTAAACTAAATAAAAAATGTAATATGTAAAACATAATTGGTACAATTTTTACTTGTAAATAATATGTTAATATAATAGGTTATATTGGTTATTGTCTCAAAATACAATAGATCTTTTAACTAATGTGCACTTTAAATAGTAAATAATAAAAATAATACTAATCTATCCTCTTATATCAAATTTAGGTTTTAGGCCATTCACTTGAATGTGAAGCCTTCCTTGAGTTTTTTGTTTATATGGTATAAAATAAATGTTATCTTATAAATAAGAGTAATAAGACATCTCATTTTTTGTAAACGATACAAGTATTTTAAAATATACTTTTTTTCTAACATTTTTCTACATATTTTAAAAGGGAAAAATTGGTTGAGTTAATTGATGAGTATATTATATATTATTTTTTCTACCTTTTGGACAATGAGCTAAAGACTATGATTTACAAGTTTTAATATTTAGAATGATGAAAAAATTAAAAAACTTTATCAATTGTGAATTTTCAATGAATAATGGTGAATTTACTTATATATTATATTTTAGAGATCATATTGTTTGATGCAATTTAATGTTGTTAGGCCTTATACTCGTCTGGTTTATTTTTATAAGAGATTTAAAAATCTTACCTAGGATCTCATAGTACTAATCTCATTCTACTTTTATATATTTGAATATATCAAATGTGTATTTCAGTAACACACCAATCATAAAAGTTATAAATTCATTAAAAGTATTATTCAACTTTAAATATTAGAATTATTGTATTATACTTTACAATTTTGATAGTGCACATAAGGTTAATTAGTGACTTATTATTACCCATATAAAACTACTTAAAAAACTCTCGCATCACATAGATTGATTTCTTATCACTTTTGACCATTCTCTATACGTATTAATCTAATTTCTCTCGATTCATTTTTCACTAACTTTTTATTTAGTAGCTTAGTCAAAGGATTAGCTAGATTCATCTCTAATCTCACAATATCAAGTGATTTTACTTTATTATTCAACATGTATTTTACTAATTCCTATTTTAGATGAATATGTCTATTTTTCTCATTATATGACTTGCTCTTTAAACCAATAATAATGACTTTGTCAATCACAATGCGTTGACATTAATGGTGTCAATTTCACTTGTAATGGAATGTCCGTTAGGAAATTCCTTAGCTAATTTGCCTTCACACTTGTCATCTTTAAGACTATAAACTTGGATTTTATAGTGCATCAAGTAATAATTAATTGTTTAATAGATTTCTAAGTCACTGCTCTACCTTAAAAAATGAAAAGATAGCCACTTGTGAATTTTATTTCATTTGAATCAAAGATCTAATTAGCATTGCTATACCTTTCTAATATAGTGAGAAATCTATTATCAAGCATACCATAATTTACAAAACCTTTTAAATATCTTAAAATTCTTGTTGAAGTATTTGAATGGTTATGATTTGGATTATGTATATATCTACTCAATATATACACAACATATGTAATATTAAGACAAGCAAAAATCATTAGATGCATTATGTTACTAATAATTTAAGCATACCTTGACTGAAATATACAATTAGTATTGTATTTTAGTAAATGCACATATGCATCAAAAGGAGTAGAAATTAGTTTCACATCAAAATGTTTATATTTTTTAAGAAGTTTCTTTACATAATACTCTTAAGATATAAATATAACATTAAGAGTTCTAAAAGTCCTCATTCTTAAAATAGCATTTGCTTCTCTTAAATCCTTCATATTAAAATGTGATGTAAATAGTAATTTCGTATTGACTATCAATTCCAGGCTGAAACAAAACATGAAAATATTATCAACATGGAAACATATAATAACATAAGTATCAATTTGTATAAATACATTTATTAACACCAACAATCAAAAAATTATTAGAGATCAAAACATTATCAAAATTATCATATTATTGTTTTAAGTACTTGTTTCAACTTATGTAAAAATATAATTAGCCTACAAATTTTTTTCTCTTAGCCAAGAAATACACAATGTTGAAGTTGTGACATATAAATCTCTTCATCAAGTTCACCATATAGGAATACAGTTTTAACATCCATTTGATGAACAAAGAGATTATAAATGAATACCAATGTAATCAACACTCAAATGGATGCAATTTTAGCAACAAGAGTAAAAATATCAAAGTAATCATTATTCTTCCTTTGAGTATATCCTTTTACTGTAAGTTTAACCTTGTACTTGTTAATAAATTCATGTGATCTACATTTTTTTCCTAAAGATCCACTCATAGCTTATGGGTTTGGCTTTTATAAGTAAATCTACTAGTTCCTATGTACCATTATGATTCAAAGAATCAATATCTCTTTGCATGACTTCAACCTACATACTAAAATCACTAAAGGATACTATTTTAGAATAAATCAAAGGATCATTGTTTACTACTATAGTGTAAAAGTCATCATCAAAAGTCTTTTCTACCCTTTGTTTATTACTTTTTCTTAATTTTGGTTTGAACCGTGTAATTGAGGGCTCTCTTTTTAACTCAACTATAGGGGCAAGTGGCCATGTTGATTCCTCTTTCATAGGAAATGTGCTTTCTACCCTTTGTTCTTACCTTTTCTCAATTCTAGTTTGAAATGTGTGATAGAGGGTTCTCTTTTTAACTCAACTATAGGGGCAAGTGACCATGTTGATTCCTTTTTCATAGGAAATGTATGTTAAAAAAACTTTACATTTTTTATCTCAATGATAATGTTAACATCAAGAACACCACTTATAATAACAAGAAAATTATAAGAGGTACTTTGGTCTACAAAACCTATAAACATACAATCTAAGCTCTTGGATCCTATTTTCTTCTTCTTTGGTTTAGGCAAAAGTAATTTAGTAAGACATCCTTACATTTTCAAAAAGTAAAATTAGGAAAGTACCCTTTCCACAATTCATTTAGTGTCTTACCAATTTTTTTTATATGAAATCCTATTATGTAAATAATATGTAGAAAGTATTGCCTTTCTCTATAAGTTATTAAAAATTATAGAACTAACTAATATAACATTCATTATTTCTTTCAAAATCTTATTTTTTTTCTTTTTGTTACCCTAGTTGACTCTGGTAAGCAAAAAGGTGTGACTTCATGAATAATACCATCTTTTTCATAGAAATCTAACAATAGTTGATAACTATACTCTTCTCCCCTATTTGATCTAAATCTTTTAATATTTTTGCATAACTAGTTTTCTACTTCCCTCTTATATTTGATAAACATATTGCACATTTTATTGTTATCTCTCATCAAAAAATCTATCATATTTATAATAATCATTTATAAGTACATAAAATTGTTTGTTACCTCTACTCATTATGCTATTCAAATCTCTTAAATTAAAATGGACTAAGTTAAGTAATTTAATTTCTTGTTATACTGATTTGCAATTTTTCATAGCTAATTTGGCTTTTATAGAAACCTCACACTGACCCACATCACTAGATAAATTTTCAATTAGACCAAAATGTTTCAACTTCTAAATATAAGGATAACTTACATGTGCTAATTTAACATGTTATACATCATAAGAGTTAACAATATAAGTAGAAGAAATAGATACATTTTTATTATTAATAACACCAAGTACATTTATAATAAAAAGTGTGTAGTTACAATAAACCTTTCCTATAAATACATCATTTTTTGTTATAACAAATTTGTTAGACTCAAAAGATATCTTTACTCCAACCTTCCTAGTAGAGATATAAAGACGAGATTGATGAGGATCTTTAGGATATAAAACACATCATTTAATGACAACACTTTTCTTAAAATAATATTGACAAGGAATTTGTCCTTACTTAAAATAGGTATTATTCTTAAATCTCATATAAAAACATTTTTTTCTTTATCCCTTGTTGGTGCATAGGTGGTAAATGTACTTTTATCCCTACAAATATGCCTTGTACCACTAAAATCTATACCCAACTCTTTTGAGTTGGTGACAACATTAACTTGGAAACTAATAGCAATAATAACCAAAACTTTCACTAAATTGGTCTTTGATTTAACAGTTATGCCAGATTAATCAGTTAATTAATGATTTTAGTTCTATTAAGTTCATGCAAACGTAAATGAAAAAACAATAGGGGAGAAATTCAATTTTAATTAAGCTAATAAAAGTTAAATACAAGACTAATTGCAAATGAAATTAATAGATAAGCAAACTTTCGACAATAAGGATATTTACACCACTAGATTTACAAATTGATTATTCACATTGAAGATCATCATTTTTTAATTAAATATTAGGCATAGAATAATAATAAACTCTATCATTTTAAATTTTTCTTTAGTTCCTTATTAATTAAGCAAAACTTTTCAATTAATTTCTTATTAATTAAACTACTAAGAATAAACTCTCTAAATATAATTTATTAATAATATTAAGATAAAAAAGTAATCGAATTTAAACAACAAGTTTGTAAATTAATCTATAAATTTAAGACTATATTCTGTGTAAAAGTTAGACAAATACTTAACCATAATTATTAATTTTTATTTGCTAATTAACATTAAAATTATCAATTACTTATGAACTCGAATTCTAAAATAGCACTAAAGTACAAAGTATAATTGTTTACTCTACATCTTAACAATTAACAAATATTATCTTCAACAATAATTGCAATAAAAGAATATGATAATTCAAAGTAAAGAATTAGTCTAAAAATAAAAATTAATAAAGTTTACAACACTTCATCTTATGACTTTAATTCTTAAAACCAATAAAGACAAGAAGTCTTTTAGTATTGCACATGTTTAATAAAGTACATTGCATAGTTTATATATTCCAGCCACTAACTTAGGTACCATTTAAGACTATGCACAATTATTGGCTTTGTGAAATGCATTTCTATTTTTTGATGGATATAATGTATAAAACAAATAGTTATCATCTACACATACCTTATAATTACCAAAATATCAATCCTGAATAATACTAATATTTTAAATTAATATTGAAAATAAGCTTCAAACAATAGTGCTAAAATTCAATGCATTTACGAGAGATGTAATGGAATATAACCAATTTAATGGTGTCATACAATTTAGTAGATATGCCTAATAATTAGTAAAAGGTTCCATACCATAACTAATGTCTTTGATTGTTCATAAGTTGTCCTTAATTGTCCACTTTTCCATAAGAAAATGACCTAAAGTTTGGGTGTAAGAATGACTAATGGTTCATTTATTAGTTTCAATCTCTCTTCAATCATAGCATTAAAGGATAGAAAACCATTTCAATGTCTCATATAGTTGTTAGAAAGTATCATACAAAGTCTCTCATGTACCTTAAAATGGTGAGCTTGTTGTCACAGAGTTAGACCTTATTTATGCTAACTCGAATGACACTTAGTCAATTTGCAAGTGAAAATGAACTAAGTAAACTTTAGAGAGTTTAAAAGAATGAGCATCAAGCAATTAAGGCAAATAGGAGATTAGGAAATGTTAGAGAAGCAAATAGCACAAGAAAGTTTCAAGTGAAAGTGATATATTGAACTAAGTAACCTTTGTTATACAAGTGGGAGGAGTGGGCTATTTATACTTGTTCCACCCCCTCAATGTGTGGTTACAATTAAATAGTCTATATATTTACATAGAGTGTTCTAAATAAACATTTATAATAGTCCTTTGAAGAATTCTTTAGGTGAGTAACTTTATTGGTCTTTATAGGAAGTCTCTAAATATAGGTAAACTCCACATGCTTCTAGGACCTTCCTTACCATGTCTTAGGTAGCAAATAGGTTGGGTAATGCCATTAGCCCATAGAGGCTCAATTTGGCCTGACTTTGCCTTCAAGGATGTTTGATAGGCTTGATAAAGTAGTGTCTTTGTGACACCCTCCCCACTCAATCTTACGACATCCTTATTACATTTTTATCCTTGTACTACTGTATGTGATCAGCAAATTGCCAAACCTAGTCCTTTTGTCCCCAACTAACCTTGTGATCTAGCAAACCTTTTCATTTAACCAAGTACTTAGTGTAGTTAGGAACTTTCCTCTTCTAGATCATACTATTGGCAAGGATGTGCTCTAATTCCTTGTCGAATTTAGTGACCATAGTAGTTGATGCATGCTTAGACTCATTTCGACTTAGATCCTCACTATCTCTATGAAAAGGCTTTAGAAGAGTAACATGGAAGATGTTATGGATCTTAAACTTTGATAAGAGTTGGACTTGATAGGTGGCCTTTTCCACATGCTTGATAACATGAAATGACCCTTTGTACTTTCTTACCAAGCCTTTGTGCACTTTATGTATGGACTTAAATTGGTTAGGTAGCATCTTCACCATTACCATATCTCCCCCCACATGCTCTTTTGGGCATTGTTTAGTGTTAGCCCACCATTTCGTTTGTTTTGCCACTTTGTCAAGGAGAGCCCTTGTTATGTTTGTCTCTTCATGTGATTCCTTTACAAATATGTGGGCAAAAGGGTTATTTCCTATGTAGGAATAAGCAATAACACTTTGAGTTAACAGTTGTTGTCCTATGACAATTTTGAAAGGGCTTTTTCTTATTGCCTAACTTCTTTAAAGATTATATGAGAATTAGACCACATCAAGTAACTTGGCCGATAACTCTAGCAGGGTATTAACTCACTTGATTTGCCCATCACTTTAAGGATGGAAGCTTGTTGAGAAGTTAGATTGATCCTTAGTAACTTGAATAGCTTGTACCAAAACTTGCCCATAAAGTGAAGGTTTTTATCACTTATTATACTTTTAGGTATGCCTTATAATTTTACCATGTTCATAAAGAATAAGCAAGTGGCTTTATAAACCTTATAATTAGTAGGGGTTGGAATGAGGGTGTCATACTTGCTAAATCGATCAATAACCATCATAATGCTTCCAAACTCATCAGACTTAGGTAAAGTCATAATGAAGTCCATTGAGACATTTTTCCCTTGTCTCTTAGTAATTGGTGTTGTTGTTCCACTTGTCTTGTTGGCAAACTACACAAGTTTGCACATAGGCCTTCACATTGACATGTATTTGCAGCCAAAATTAGTTTTGTTGGACAAAAGTAAAGGTTCGTGTCATACTTGGGTGAGTAGCCTATAATGAATCATAACATTCCTTGAAGATTTCTTCTGTAAGTTTCCCCATTTAGGCCTGAAGACTTGATTGCCAATGTTTATTAGGACTCTATTGTTTAACCAGAATTAATGAGTTTTTCCTTCGTTAGTCAATTTCAATATATTCTTGGTCAGATTGTCTTGCATCATGCCTTATTTGATTCACTTAAGGAAGTTGCTCTTAAGCATACTAGTAAATAAGGTGGGTAGTCCTACCTTTCTACTTAGTGTGTCGATAACAACATTGGCTTAGCCTAACTTATACTATAATTGGCCAAAAAGTCTTACTAATGAGATTGCTTGGGGTTGAACTTCTTTTTTGTTTGGAAGTAGCTTATGGCAACTTTGTCAATCATTATCACAAACTTGCTTTTGAGCAAATAGTATCTCTATATGTGCAAGTAATGGATTATGGTGGTCATCTCCTTGTCTTAAATGGTGTGTCGCCTCTTTGTATTGTTTAGTTTGCGATTTTTGTAGATAATGAGTTGTCTATCTCACATTAAGAATCCCTGATAACAAAGTCAGATGCATCCGTGTGGACCTCAAAAGGCTTTTTATAGTTCGACAGTACCATGATAGGTTCTTCGAAGATTACTTATTTCAATCTCTTAAAGGAAACTTGGTATTCTTTTGACCAATGTCATGTGTTGTTCTTCTTAAGCAGGTCAATTAGTGGTGTAGTTATGGTAAAATACCCTTTTATGAATTAATGATAATAGTTCACTAGCCCGAGGAAAGATATAATTCTAAGACCTTTGTTAGAGGCTCTCACTCTTGGATAGCTTATACCTTTACTGGATCCATCATAGGTCAACTATCCTTGATCTTGTGGCCAAGGAATTCTACCTCTTACTTAGTAAAAGTGCACTTTTCCTTCTTGACATACAATTCATTTTCATAAAGAACTTGGAAGACTTGCTTGAGGTGACCTTCATACTTCTTAAGAGTGTTATTATATACCATAATGTCATCCAAATAAACCACTATAAACTTGTCAAGGAAAGAATGTAGTACCTTAATCATAAGGGTGCAAAAGGTAGTTGATACGTTAGTGAGACCAAAAGGCATAACTAGTAATTTGAATGCTCCATAATACGTTACAAAGGCCGTCTTTGGTTCATCACCTTGTATAATGTAAACTTGGTTGTAACTCAATCATAAATCCAATTTGGTGAAATACCTCACCTTCCTTAATTGATCAAAAAGATCAACTATTAAAGGTATTGGGTATTTGTTCTTCATAGTGACCTTGTTCAAGACCTAATAATCTATACACATCCACAACAATTTGTTTTTCTTCTTTTGGAAGAAGACTGGGGTATTAAAAGGGGCTTTTAATGGTTGTATGTAACCTGACTCTATCAAGTCTTAGAGTTACTTCCTTAGCTTTATAAGCTTAAAAGGTGTCATGTGATAAGGGGCCATGACAAGAGGTTTGAAATTGGGTTTTAGCTCAATATGATGAGTTGTATCTCATCTAAGAGGAAGCCTTTTAGGCAATTTTGAAGGCATTAATTCCTTGAACTCAACAAGGATAGCTTGGATGGATTATGACAATCAAGGAGTAGGTTTTATTGCATTTTCCCCATCAATTAGTTCCCTTATGATACCAATATAGCTTTTACCCAAATTAAGACCCCATTTGAATTGCAAGGCAGAAATCATTGAAGGTTTTGACTTCTTTATACTTTTCAAAAGAATCACTCAGGCCTTGTAAGTTTCAAGGATGACATAGGAACTTGAAGCAGAAACAGGAAAGGCTAAAACTTTGCAAAAAAAACAAGACTTAATACCATTTTAAAGTCATCCATATGAATAATAGTAAAGTCTAGTTTACTGTTCCAATCACCAATTTGGATGGCTACTCCTTATGTTATGCCTTGAATAGGTTTTGCTTTAAAATTAACTGTCTTAATGGTTTCACTTCCTTTTGCGAGTTTAAGACCTAAATGCTTGGCCTCTTGTATGTTAACAAAGTTATGTATGGCTCTCATATCTAATATCATATATGCAAAATTTTCCTTAATGGTAACATCAACGTACAACAATCCTTTCTCATTGGAGACTGTTAGAGAGAAAAGTTTGGAAAGGGTACCTAATTACTAAATAGATTCCATGTTAATTTGGGGCTCTTCCTTAGGTTTCTCCTTGTTAAATTAAGCCATCATGACATTCATTGTCTTTTGGTTGAGGTAGTCCCTCACCTAATATGGTCCATTATAGATAAAGCAAAGCTTTGGGAGTTTACCAATGTCAAGCTTGCTCAAGGAACTCATATCGTATTTGGGATGGCTACTTGAGGATTTTTAGTGTCCACCCTCCTCACGAGTAAGGTCTTTCTTCTGCCTATTCTTCTTTCCCTGACTTTTATTAGAGTTGGGATTTTTACTTTTGGAATAGGTAGAGTAGTCGATGAGTATCACGATAATGGCAATGGCAGCATCTAGAATCTGCACATCACGTCTATCTAACTTTACTCTCGTCTAATCCTTCAAGCTATCATTGAAGTGAAAGAGAAATTTTTTATCAAACAAATTGATCTTAAGTATGAGAGTAGTGAATTCCTTGATGTAGTAAAAAATACTACTCATTTGCCTTAAGTGACATAACTTTCCCCTAATTTCGCTATTTGCATTGTAAGGTACAAAATGTTTATGCAATTGAGCCTTAAATTGCTCCAAATTATTGATCATACATAGGCTTTTCCCCTTTTTAGAATGCTTTCCTCTCTATTATAGTTAGGTAGCATCCTTAAAGAAAATCAGAGTATTATTTACCTTAGCAAGGTCATTGATAACTCTCATGGTCTTAAAGTATTGTTCAAAGCCAAAGAGGAAGTTCTCTATAATAGTAGTATTGCAAGTGCCATTGTACATGATAGACTTAGAAACTTTTAAGTCATGCATTATAGTAGTACTAGTAGTAGTAGTTGTGCTTGTTGAAAGTGGGCTACTTTGATGGAGTAACTCCATCTCCCTACAAAAGTCGTGAATCTCCCCTTTAACAAACTTTCATAGATGGAAGAGTATTTTTCCCATAAAGGTGTGGCCAAATTCCTCAATCATGCATTTGATAGCTCTTGTGATTTTAACATTCTTATAAATCAAGTTATCGACTTGATTGTTAAGTTTGCCCATTATAAAGTTTACATCGGTGATGCTCCTTTCTAAACCAACAACACAATACTCCACATGTTCTCTTACTAGGGCCTTGGATTTACTACATTTAGGCTAAATGCGTTGCTCCTCTTACCTACAAGCATGTTGTTTGATTAGTTGCTCCTTCAAGGTGGTCACAACAATTCCTTCTCTGCTTGTCATGCTTATAGTTTAACCAACAACCAGGTCATACCTAGGATTTAACTAGACTTTGATACCACCTATCATGGAATTAGACCTCATTTATGCTATTTCACATGACACTAAGTCAACTTGCAAGTGAAGATTAACTAAGTAAGCTTTAAAAAGTTTGTAAGAATGAGCATGAAGTTCCCAACTTCACCCTACGATCTACTAGTTTGTGATACTGAGAGGAGGGGTGAATCAGTATCACCACAATTCGTAATTCGCAGGAAAGTGAACAATTTCAATCTCTTCTTAAAAGCGAACTCTTTCTCAAATTTGACTAAGGTAGATCTATTGCTACCTACTAATCACAATAGTCCCCAACGTCACCTTTCAGACACCTTGCCTAATAGACAATTCGGATGTTCTTGTTTAGGTCTTCGTTAGGTTATGGGTTGGCTGATACTTTAGCTGCGTTCACAACTCAATTCAAAACAAAGAACGTAAAGCAAATTAAAGACACACGAGATTTACATGGTTCCGTCAATGTGACGTACATCCACGGTGATAGGGACTCTCATTTACTGAGACTATCCACTATACTTGAGAATTCCAGTTACAATGAATGTCTTAATCTTCTGCTCCTTTCACTATTGCAATTACTAAGCAAGTACAATACAAAGAGTGTCACTTACTGTGTCTACCCTTCTTCTAGCTTGTCTTGTCTCTGTTGAATTGAAAGGCTGCTCCACTGCTGCTTAGAAGTTCACCGCAACGCTCTCTAACCTCTCTTGAAGAAATCTGGAAATACGTTGAGTTCTTTCCGATGCTTCGCCGAATTCCTTCTCTAGGTTGTTTCACACAACTCCTGCTTTCACCATCTTACGGTTTCACAGCTTGCACTCAAGCTTCTGGTCTGTCGTTTCACGTCTCACGGCCTGCCCCACGCTTCTGATCAGTCACGCCGTTGCACGTTCTAGTCTCACGCTTCTGGTCTACTGTTTCACGTCTCTTAGCCTGCCTCACACTACTGGTTTTTCTGGTTCACGTCTCTCGGCCTGTCTCACACTTCTGGTCTGCTGTCTTCTCTTCCGGGTGGTCTCACGGATACCAGGTTTGCTGTCTTCTATTTCATGGCCTTGTCACCCGTTTCAGATCTCACAGCCTGATCACCAGTTTCTGGTCACCCGTTTCTGGTCTCCTGTTTCTAGTCAGTCACGCCGTCGCACGTTCTGGTTTGCTCTTCCTGTGGTGACGTTTCTGGTTTGCTTGCAGGATGTGTTTCTGGTTTGCTTGCAGGAGGCGTTTCTGGTTTGCTTGCAGGACGTGTTTCTGGTTTCCTTGCAGGAGGTGTTTCTGGTTTGCTTGCAGGATGTGTTTCTGGTTTGCTTGCAGGAGGCATTTCTGGTTTGCTTGCAGGATGTGTTTCTGGTTTGCTCACAGGATGTGTTTCTGGTTTGCTTGCAGGAGGCGTTTATGGTTTGCTTGCAGGAGGCGTTTATGGTTTGCTTGCAGGAGGTCGCACATTCTGGTTTGCTCTCCCGGTGGTGACGTTTCTGGTTTGCTCTCCTGGTGGTGTTGTTTCTGATCTCTTGCCATTCTGCTCTCTCTTCCTTTTGGCCGGTTGCTGTAAGGTTGCTGTTTTTTCAATTGTGTTGGCCCTCTACCCTAGTTTTGTCTTCCAAGTCCTTTATATACTCTCTTCCATGAAACCCTAATAGGGCTTACATGGGGATTTACGTTCTTGCCCTTATGCGGCAGATTTACGTTCTTGCCCTTCCATGTGACTTTACTGCCCTTCCATGTGACTTTACTCTCTTGCACACTTAACCCTAGTTGACAACAATTACAACCTATACAAGGCTGTGGGAACAACAATCTCCCCCTTTGTAATTGTTGGCAACATTCATAACAAAAGCCATTATGCAGCAGTCTTTCATAATCTTCTTAGAGTAATAATCTAGAAGCATATGGATTACAACTCCCCATAAATATGCACTCCCCCTTCCTCAACAACTCCCCCTACACTATTGCTTCTCTCCCCCTTTGCCAACCAATTACAAATTTGAAAAACTTGCAAAGTATAGATGGAGGATCCACCTGAACTTTAGGCTTGAGGAGGCATTTGCACAGACAAACTCATTCTGTGCTTTTCAAACAGCTCTGTGGACAAAAGTTTAGTTAGAATATCTGAGATTTGATCTTTAGTACCGACATACTCCAACTGAATTGTGCCCTCTTCCACTTGATCCTTGATAAAGTGATACCGAATGTCAATATGCTTGCTCCTTGAATGTTGAACTGGATTCTTGCTAAGATTAATTGCACTTTGATTATCACAAAGTACACTCACTGGTAACTTCACTTCAACACCCAAATCGGCCAATTGTCTTTGCATCCATATCACCTGAGTACATGCTACACAAGCAGCCATATACTCAGCCTCCGCTGTGCTTAAAGTAACACTATTTTGCTTTCTACTTAGCCATGCAACACACTTTGAACCCAAGTAGAAGCTACAGCCACTAGTTGATTTTCTATCATCTGTGCTTCCTGCCCAGTCTGCATCAGTGTATGCTCGTAGTTTTACAGAATCCATGGCAGGATACGACAAGCCCATTTCTAGTGTCCCCTTGAGGTATCTTAGGATTCTTTTCACTGCCAACACATGAGATTCCTTAGGATCAGCTTGAAATCTGCTGGCGATGCACACAGCTTGCATGAGATCAAGCCTTAATGTTGTAAGGTATAGAAGGCTCCCTATCATCTTCCTGTATTCTATAGGGCTTAAACTTATTCCTTTCTGATCTTTTGTTAACTTTCAGCCTACTAGCATAGGGGTACTGACAGGTCTGCTATCCTCCATGCCAAACTTTTTCAGCATCTCTTTGGCATATTTTGTCTGAGAAATAAAAATACCTTTTTCACATTGTTTTATTTGTAATCCAAGAAAGTAAGTCATTTCTCCAATCAATGACATCTCAAATTCCTCACTCATCTTCTGTGCAAATTCTTGGCATAGCTCAAAGTGATCCCCTCCAAAGATGATGTCATCTACATATACTATGATTATCAGTTGGCATTTCTCTGAGTTGAACACATATAGGTTATTATCAACTGTTCCTTTTCTGAAGTTTAACCTTCTCAAATACGGGTCCAGCCTGCTGTACCATGCTCTTGGGACTTCTTTAAGGCCATACAAGGCTTTCTTCAGCTTGCACACGTGTGTCTTATCCTCACTAATTTGTACTCCATTAGGTTGTTCAATATACACTTCTTCTTTTAGGAGCCCATTCAGAAAGGCTGATTTCACATCCATCTGGTAAACTTTATACCTCTTATGTGCTGCCAAAGCTAAGAACATTCTAATAGTTTCCAACCTTGCTACTAGTGCAAAAGTTTCATCAACATCTACTCCTTCTATCTGAGTGTAGCCTTTGCAAATCAGCCTAGCCTTGTTCCTCACCACCTTGCCATCTTCATTGTGTTTATTTTTAAACACCCATTTTATTCCTATGACATTCTTGTTTGTGGGTATTAGAAGTAGCTCCCATGTTTCATTCTTCTCGATTTGATCCAACTCCTCATTGATAGCTTTGATCCAGGCTTTGTCTTGTGCAGCCTCTTCAACAGATTTAGCTTCAACTTGTGAGAGTAAAGTAGTAGCTCTCACAATTCTTCTTCTTGTTGTAACTCCTGCTGATGGGTCACCTATTATCTGATTTCCTTGATGAGCACTGGTCCATGTCTTCTTTGTCTTTTTTTCTTACACAGTCTTAGTTGCAAGAGAATCTCCTTCTTCATCTTCAAACTCACTCTTCTCTGAGTCTGAACTTACTTCTTTTCCCACTTCTTCATGTTGGTCAGATTCTTCATCTATCTTGAAGTCATCTTCTTCACTATCCTCAGCTTCTCCATTATGCGTTGTTTTCCAGTTTTCATCTATTCTCACATCACTGGAAGTGACCACTTTTCCCAGTTTATGTAGAAAAACTCTGTAACCTTTTGTCTTTGCTGAGTATCCCACAAAGATGCCTTCATCTGACCTAGCATGGAATTTTCCCAAGTTTTGCTCCTTGTTCTTCACAAAACATGGGCTGCCAAAGATTCTAAGATACTTGGCTGTTGTCTTCTTCCCACTCCATAGCTCATATGGAGTCTTATCAGTATTGGGCCTTAGTGAAACTCTGTTCAATAGGTGCACGACTGTAAATGTTGCTTCTGTCAAAAATCTTGTGTGAATCTTGGATTCCAACAGTAGAGTTCTTGTCATTTCAACCACAACTCTATTTTTCCTCTCTACCACCCCATTCTATTGAGGAGTTCTTGCTGCTGCCATCTGATGGTGAATTCCATGCTTCTCAAGGTAATCTTCAAAAGCTCCATTTGTGAATTCAGTGCCTTGATCTGACCTCAATACTTCGATCTTCTTTCCACTCTCATTTTCAGCCAATCTTCTGTATCTCTTGAAGCATTTCAAAACTTCTGACTTATGTGTGAGGTGCATGATGCAGGTCCTTTTGGAATAACCATCAACAAACAAGATGAAGTACCTCTCCATTCAACCCTTTTGTTCTCATCGGCCCACACAAATCAGTATGCACAATGTCAAGCACTGCTTCAGAATTGACCTCTTTGGTCTTATACTGCTTTCTAACCTGTTTTCCTTTAGAGCATGCTGAGCAGACATACTCCCTCTCTCTCTTAAGGTCTGGAATGTCTCTGATTGCATAAGTAGTGGTCAGCTTCCTCATGTTCTTCTATGTTAAGTGTCCCAACCTCCGATGCCAGAGTTGATTTTCTTCTTCTTTTGTAAGTAAACAGCTGTTTGTCTTGTCCTCATCAATTACATATAAATTTCCAGCTGTTCTTTTCCCAACTACAACAGTATTGCCTTCTTTACTCTTTACTTGGCAACCTGTTTTTGTGAATATCACTTTATGGTCTTCATTGCATAGTTGGCTAACAGATGCTAGATTATATCTGAGTCCTTCAACATGCAGAACATCTTTTAGCTTTCCTTTTCCAATATTTACTGACCCTTGACCACTAATGTTGAGTGAATCATCATTGCCAAACTTAACTCTGCCTTCTCTTGACTTGTTCAGTTTTGATAATTTACTCTTGTCTCCTGTCATGTGTGAAGTGCACCCACTATCAAGGATCCACTACTTATCCTTGTAGTCAGCCTTTAGTGCAATTTCAGCTATATTAGCCACCTCCCTTTTAGCTTTATATTCCTTCTCTTGCTTAGGGAGAAGTGTCATGCATCTCTTGAAATTATGGCCATCCTGCCTGCACCTTTCACACTGTTCCAAGTGTTCCAATATAGCAAACTTGTTCTTTGAAACCACTGGTTTGGGCTTCCACCAACAATCCTTGTCAGTGTGTCCTTGCTTTTTACAGTATGTGTAAGAACTCACGACAAGTGTTCTCCTCTGAATTTTGTATTGTCTCCCCCTGTATGCAGCATCGTATCTTCTCAAATTGGAGACATATACTGGCCTTCTCCACCAGCAGTTACTTGCCTTATGACCCCAAACTCCACAATAAAGACAATGACCTTGAAACTGCCACTTCTTGGGTCTAACTACAGCTAGTTTTCTTTTGTTCATTACTTGTTGTGTAGGCAACGTGGCTGGCTTCTTTGCTTGTGTGGCTTTCATTTCAGCCACCTTTTTCTCCTTCTTCTGTTCAGCCATAGCCCTTTGCTGGCTTACCTTCTTTTCTTCATTTTTGTTTGTTTGCCACCCTAGGTTGCTTCTTCAAATCCTCTTTATTCTCAGCTATCTTCTCCTGAGTCACAACCTTCTCTTTCAACTTCTGTGGCACATTCTTATTATCTTTAGGCAATGCAGCCTCATATTGTTGCACTTTCTCTTCATTCTTCTTTTCTCTTGCAGAACTTGTTTCTCCTATCATTTCAAGCTTCTGCACGTTCTCTTCACTCCTTTTGAGTTGTTGCTGAAGTCTCAACAACTCTATCTCCATTTCTTCAATAGTTAAAGTCCTTGAGCCAAGCTCCATAGTAAGGTCTTCACATATTTTGATATGTTCTTCAAATCTTCTCTTCAAGTCAATATGTTCAGC